>CAJNOJ010000845.1:0-19946 GCA_905250025.1 Adineta ricciae | reverse complement strand
TTCCTATCTAGTCATTTGTTATAAGGGTTATATAGATATCTATTTATATTCGAATTGATACTAGCCTGTCGGGGGTCGACTTATAATATAAGTCGAATTAGGCATCTCATGGGTTGACCGGAGTATTTTAATAAACTGACACTGTCAATTGCCCCAATCATTTTTTTCTCAGTTTTATATTATGTCTGTTATTTACTGAAACTTATCATTATTAGGACTTCAATAGACACATTTTAATATGATAATTGCAGATATAATTGTTCATCATTGTCATGAGAGAGTAGGTCAAAACTTTTGCAGAATACAAAGAAGATTAAGAGAAAATTGATAATTATCAAATTTCTTGTTTTATCGTTGCAGAAATATGAGGACACAGAGTTGACGAAAGGAAATTAAAAAATCAATATAACAAGATATTGATTACTAAACAGTTGTCTTTACTTGATATAATTGTCTCGATGCAAGCAACGGTAAATCGTCTCATAAGTTAATCATTTCAGTTGGACGAAAAAATGATCTTCTTTCAAAAGAAAGGGTTTTCTGTTGAAAATCTGAAAAATTATGGACTTCTTTCTGTGTTCAATTCAATATTCTCAATATACAGTATGTTTCTATTGTTACACTCTCTTTTCGTTTATGTAACAGGCGTTCGCAAGTCATGCAACTTCGTTCATCACTATGCAAATTAATCGAGAAAAATAGGTCGTATTATTTCATAGTTAGGTTTTTTCAGAAGATTTTAAGAGAACTAAGGCAAACTTTAAAAGGACATTCGATCTATTAATGCCAAGAGAAAGAAAAAGCATGACTTTAGTTTTCTCAGTAGGTTAATCAAGTGAAAACATCATGACATGTTAAGTAAGAGGGAAGGGGAAAGAGAGAAAGAAATGAAAGAATTTTCATCATTAGTAGAAACTTTTTCTCATTTTGAGCTGTATTCTGTTCATCTTATCAAACTGGTGGAAGTCTAATTAAATATGATTTGGATAAGAATATCACTAATATTTCTCATTCTTATCTTGGATCAAACAGTTGCACAAAGTATAAGATCATTTATGATGGACAGTATGGATGGAACGCAATTTCAATGTGCTACAACAACTTGTTTACCCTATGTTACAATTGCTGTATCCGATATTCTTCAGTGTCAAACGACTTGTTTACAGCAAGCTCAATGCAAAGTTGCTAGTTATCGTCAGTCAACTTCTAGTTGTCAATTGTTTACTAACGACGTGAATCAAGGCAATACTTTGGAAGCAGCTATAGGCATTGTTACTATGGCGGTCATTTCTGGCACACGAACACCGTCTGGTAAGTATGAATGTAACATATAAAAAAAGTTAGTGGAAAGAGCTTTTTGTGAAGTGCAAGTGATGACCTATGTAGATCTTAATTTTATCGCAGTAGTTCACATTTACAAGATTACCACAGTTCTTAAGCACAAAAAGCATCATAATGAAAATAGTAAATCCTACTACATCAACACTATTCAATGAGCAGATCTCCATTGAAACTAATTCACAACAAAGGAATTACCTATAGTCGCAACATATTAATATGTAAATATTGAATTGAGGCAATTCACTGTAAAAAAACAGAAGGTAAGCTACCGAACCCATCAAAAAGGTTTCGTAGACGATGGTTCGGAATGTGTGCCCGCCGACCGATCCTTTTTTGGTTTTAGAGCTTTTGAAAACTAGTTCTTTCCACATGTCGACGCATTTGTAAGCTTTTGGGCACGTACGAAACCTTTGTGATGGGTTCGATAGCACACCTTCTTTACAGTGATATAATAAAGTTACTACATCTGTCTCAGCTCAACCTATAACTTCTTGAGAATATTGACATGGAGCCAATAATCGTTCCCGAGTGGGATATTCATATGATATCGATATTAGAAAGCCACTCCCATGCATGATATGCTTTTGCGTTCTCTCTAGAAGAGGTTATAATTGCATGATGTTTTTGAGCCACTACCTCGCCGAGTGATTGCCATAGATTGTAGATATTCCTTTGGAGACTTTTGTATTTTTGTGTGGTGTGATACTGTAATATGTACCGAGGACTATATAAAGATGAGAAAAGTACAGTATAGGCGCGATTTCTTTGGCTGAAATAAAAGTTATTCTTATCACATCTCATCTGTTGTATCAGAAATCGTCACAGGTATGAAATTCAGTGGGATCGATACGAACACCCTCACATTACACGGGTATCCATCGAGCGTAAAGCCAATATACTATAGTACGTAACAGTACAATCTAACCAATTCTAGAATATAGGTCCGAAGTACGGTGAATGCGTGATACTACATAAATTATGCAAAAGGTATAGTATAAATTGTACTTGTATTTGTGCAGCTCTCTTATTCTGCATCCTCATCCATTCTCACACTCACTGCAAAAGTTATTTCTTCCGTTACAACTTTTGCAGTAGTTCCTTCTGTATTTAACGAATTTTTACGTATCAAGCTTGATGAAAGAGTAAAAGTAGGCAAGCAGCACGAATATGAGGTTATGCTGTAGAATTTGTGTCAATATAAAGCTCGGTAGCATGGGGATTCACTATTTCTACGAGAAAGACCTGAGCGAGTCTTTGGACGATAGTTAATTGATCATTACGAGTTGGAAGTATCTTTGGTACCTATAGTGAGGACGTTCTAAGCATAGATCACCATTAGATATCTCTCATTTGATAATTTATTTTTACAAAAAAGAACCATCCATGACATCAATATCAGCCTCCATCGTAAGCTCATCGTTAGCAACCCTGCCACCATCAACACCAGCAACTCCAACAACACCAATATCATCAACATCAACCGCCATCTCAGGCTCACCGTCAACAGGCCTGCCATCATCAACCCCAGCAACCCCAACAACACCAATATCATCAACATCAACCGCCATCTCAGGCTCACCGTCAACAGGCCTGCCATCATCAACTCCAGCAACATCACCAACCACGCCATCAACAACTGAAAGCACAACCTCATCAACATCAAGCTCAACATCGTCAATGGCAACAACTGCAAGCACAACTTCATCAACATCAGCCTTCATCTCAAGCTCATCGTCAGCAAGCATGCCATCAACAACTGAAAGCACAACTTCATCAACATCAAGCTCAACATCGTCAAGGTCAACAACATCAACGTCAACATCATCCTCATCCTCATCAACATCAAGATCAACCTCAACATCATCAACCTCAACATCATCAACGTCAACGTCAACAACATCAACGTCAACATCATCATCATCAACATCAAGATCAACCTCAACATCATCATCGTCAACGTCAACAACATCAACCTCATCCTCATCAACATCAAGATCAACCTCAACATCATCAACGTCAACGTCAACAACGTCAACGTCAACTTCAACCTCAACGACATCGACGTCAACGTCAACATCGACAACATCAACTTCAACCTCATCGACATCGACGTCAACCGCATCAACGTCAACGTCAACATCAACATCAACCACAGCTTTTGGTATGTATGAAATTGCGTTATTACTACTCACTATACACTGAAAAAATGCCACCATATTAATTCCAAAACATCTTCTACTAAAAGAAAGAGCCATTTACAGATTAGCCCAATAAAAAAGGCTTTTCCAATTTACACTATGAATTCGATTATTTATATGAATGTTCCAGAAGATCGAAAAGATTTCTGAAGAAAGATTCTTCGCAGACTCAGAACGTTTTTAACAGGTGTTCTACGAGAAAATCATCGGACTTTGTTCGTTGATTGTCGCTTGTAACTCATTACATTAAGGAAACCATAGGTATATCGAATAAATTTCAAAGCGATCATACACGGAACCAGACTGGTGAGTCAGGTCAGCTCTAGGCTTTCAGGCCAACCGGTCGGTTTCTATTTTTCAAAGCTTTCTAAAATCATCAAAACGCGCATTTCACTCATTTTTTGATTGATTTTTATGAATTTATTAATAAAGAAATATGATCTTTTTTAAAGTTTCTAACTGATAAATTTTCAGGCGCATTAAACTCTTAGCTCTCAGAGTTCACTGACAGTTCTAGCACAGAATCAGACCCTCAAAGTTCATTAAATAAATTTTCACATACACATGCCAAGCTTCTCACATATTTGAACTTGGTGTTTAAGCAACTGTAGCAGAATCTTGGTAGCTTGTGTATTTTAGCTCGTGTTTTCCGAAGAAAATATCAGGACGAAAAATGTTCGATTCTGAAAATCGTGTCAGCAACTGTTGTTATATAGCTGTAAAAATACTTATACGTCAAGACACCTTATTCAGGAAGATTAATAGGAAATATTCTACGTTTTTAGCTCAATCCGATTCCTACTCCGTAGCAGTATTTATTTTGTAGCTTCAGATACTATTAACTGTGTGAAATAATTATTTACAATAAAAAATGAATCTTACTGCATGCGCATTTGTAAAGCATCCATATGAATATTGAGCAAGAAAAGCTAGAATAGAGTTCGATATAAGTCAGTCTTAGTTTACTTGAATTATTGGTGAAATTGTCTTGAAATGAATCTTCGTTTATTCTTAATGTCAGTAACTAACATATCATAGACTAAATCAGAGCGTTACTGATAGAAACTAGAAAATTCACAGAGTTGCTAGTGTACATGTGTGTCGAACTTACGTAAACTCTTTCCAGGAATAGAAGCCCAATGAGCTTCTAATGTACCCAGAAAAGTATAAGTCTGAGGGTGGGCTTATATTAGGGTAACTTTTTTTCGCTTTCCTACAACGATCTGTAGCAGTCTAAAATCAATCATAATTATGGTGTCGTTACTTTGATCGATTCCTTTATTCTTCTACAATTCTATGTAGGATATCTTGGACACGAATTCGACCTTTTCTGGAACGAATTCGCACACGAGTGTATTTCAACTCTGATCACATTCGTTCCAAGTAGAACTCGATGAGCTCTATCTATTCAAAAAACAAATTTCCCGGAAATATCCTTCCTTCCCAATAAAAAATGCAGAAAACCGCAAAAAAGCCTAAAGAAACATGAAGATTTCGAAAAAACAAGCACGGATTCGTTTCTTCACATCCAACTACTCTTCCAACACTTGTTCGAGATACAACTCGACGACCTCTATCGATTCCAATCATTAAAAAAAATTTCATCCACCTACTGTTCGTTTAGTAGAAGATGTGCAAAAACATCAACAGCTAAGCAGTAAATATACTAAACTCCGGATGAATATTTCGAACTCTCAACAGATTTTTGTAAGCTTTACAAAACTATCGATTGTTTTGTATCAACCTTGTTAAGTCTTCAACTGGCCTACGATACTTTGAAAGGCTCCGGAGAAATTCCACTGTACTCTTGAGCATCTATAAGCCAATTATTGCTTTCGCGTAACTCGCATCAAGTCTTCATCATTTGTACCCAAACATGAGTAGTTTAGTATAAAACATTCTGAACCATGAAAGAGTTGACGAAACCATTCATGCTTCCGTACACAACGGCCTGTCTTACGACACTACATGATTTCGCACAACACATGAAATCTGCAGATGATTTTTCTTGAAAAGTGCCGCAAAAGAATGCAAAGCCTTTTAGGTTCGGCAAAACACCAATTCTGTTAGAGCGTAATGGTAGAACACTATCGACTGCACCCTCTCAGCAAAGAAACCAACATATTGACGCCGACACCTAGTACTAAAGACAAATTAGAAGCAACACTCTACCGTGTTTTCTAGGATCTTTCTCATCCCCTACAAACTGAAGAGCGACCATAGTAGAAGTCCGAGAAAAAACCAAACCTAGCCTCGATCATACAACCGAGCATAGAACCAAAATCAATTCTATGTAAACATCCTCTTGACAAGCTTGTTTCGTAATTCAATGAGAAACTTCAAACGTTGTACACTACCATGACACATATGCACCCTTGATCTATTCCCACCTCATTCTAAAAAACATTCATGCTTTTTTGAACCCCACAAAAAGCCCCTGTTAGTACGAAAATGCATCCAAACATGTTTACGCTTTTAGAAACACAATAAAGGCTACCATAAAACCACTCAAAGATTTTCCCGTCTATTGGTAGGAACAACCTTTCCACTTCCACGAGAAAATCATATAAATGCCCTCGTACTAAACTGTGACCTTCTTCTCACGTTTGATCCAAAACCCTACAATTTTCGTTCTTTCGTACCAAACATATTTTTCATATGCTAAACTAGAAGAAAAACTCTGTACCCTACAGCTCTTCCACCTGATATAGAAAATGACCCTTCAATGATTTCGCAAAACTTTTAACGCATTTCCCCCACCGCCACTGTGTTAGAAGACTTTTCCTCAACCACATAACCACTTTCATAGGTGTCAATAAAACACGAATGTTTTAGAATGCCGTTCCTATCATTTTCTATATCATAGTATTCCCCAACCTGTACCCAAATTTGCAAAGCTACGCAACTGGTACTTATCCATATTCAGTAGCAGTCGGTGATCTAAACCATGATAGCAATCTTGACATAATTACCGCAAACTATGTTGGAAACACAGTTAGTGTCCTTCTCAATCTAGGCAACGGCACATTTTCTAATCAAACTGCCTACGCAACTGGCTCTGGTCCATATTCAGCAGCAGTCGCTGATGTAAATCTTGATAGCAATCTTGACATAATTGTCGCAAACTCTGGTAACAACACAGTTAGTGTTCTTCTCAATCTAGGCAACGGCACATTTTCTAATCAAACTACCTACTCAACTGGCTCTGGTCCATATTCAGTAGCAGTCGGTGATGTGAACCTTGATACCAAGCTTGACATAATTGTCGCAAACTATGGTAACAACACAGTTAGTGTTCTTCTCAATCTAGGCAACGGCACATTTTCTAATCAAACTGCCTACGCAACTGGCTCTAAGCCAAAGTCAGTAGCAGTCGGTGATGTGAACCTTGATACCAATCTTGACATAATTGTCGCAAACTTTGGTGGAAACACACTTAGTGTTCTTCTCAATCTAGGCAACGGCTCATTTTCTTCTCAAACTACCTACGCAACTGGCACTCAGCCATATTCAGTAGCAGTCGCTGATGTAAACCTTGATAACAGGACTGACGTAATTGTCGCAAACTCTGGTGGAAACACAGTTAGTGTCCTTTTCAGTCTAGACAGCGGCACCTTCTCTTCGGCAATTAGCTATGCAGTTGGGAATAATCCCCAGTGTGTGGTGGTTAGTGATGTAAACCTCGATGGCAACGTTGATTTAGTTACGACAAATTATAATACAAAGAACGTTGGGATTTTGTTTCATTATTAAAACTTTACGATGAATTGAATAGTTTTTGGCGGAGAACTTTGATTTAATGAACATTGTTGAAACATTTATACTAACTACTGAGTTAGCTCATGAGCACTTGAAAAAGCTCTATATACAAAACGTGCTTTGGCGTCGCTTCGTATACTCGTATCGCGTATCATATATATGTATACTCTCTTTCTCGAAGAGAAGAGCGTTACAAAGAAAAGTAGTCTGCTTCCTTGCATGCTTGTGTCTACGCACTTCATTGATTGGTCAAAAAAAGAATAAATAAAACTAAGAGATTCTTGTTTATAACGGTTCACGAAGAGGTAATCGAGTTCCACCAGGTTTACCAAGTGCTTAAGCCTCGAACGGGGTGCGCGTGGGGTACAACTTAGCTCTAAATGAGGTACGTTCATGAGGTACGCGATTCAATTTCTTTCAAACAGATAGTGCAGCCTTGAAGTCAATTTGGTGGAGTATTTTCGAGAATGAAACAGTGTTTTCCATTGCTTCTTTTGATGTAAAAAGTAGTTTTCGAATAAAACTGGTTCTTTCGAAGCAATAGTTTTCAGAATAAAATAAAATTTCATTTTGATTCTCGTATATCAAAGTTCATCACGATAAAAACAACATTCACTCAAAGAAAACCATTTAGATTCATATCTGAGACCGGCGGGACGACGATTTTTCCGTCTCGTCCCGCGGTCTCGCCTGCTACTAAAATTTCTTCGTAACTAATTTCAAATAAGCAAATATGAGGCCGATACTTTTCATTGTATATCATTGATTTTCTTACACGGTACCTTACTCTTTGTTTTTACGGAAACCTTGTTGAATAAAGCTTGTTCCCCAAAAGTTTAAATGTAACTACATCTATCCAGAAAATCTAAAAGTTTCTGATTTGATATGAAGAACTCTTGAGTCACCTAGTGTACAGAGACAGAGACATGCAGAATGTAATTTGTTAGTAAATGTGACAGCAAAAGGATTTGTTTTTTTGGAAGCAGATAACGTTGTGTAATTCAATGACCACTCAAATACATAAGAAACAGCACTAAAACTTCTATTTAACCCTTTGGGTCCCGACTTTTTTATGAGACTTATTTTTGATGGAACTGTGCTAATTTACCAGATGGTAGTTAGAGACCGTCGATTAAGCTACAACAAAAATCGTGTTTATCTATCAGTATGTGAGTTCATAGCAGAGCGCTAGAAGAAACAATCAAAATGAAAAAGTTTGTCAGGTATTTACCCCTGATCCTAACTACGAAAAAAGGAAGAAAATATTCCTTATAGATCGTGGAAACCTGAAATAATTTCGAATTACTTCCAGAAATGTACCTTTTGTTAGGTGGGATATATCAGCTTGTACGCGCATAACGCGCATAACGCGATGACGTTTTGGCCACATTGCGTTTCATTTTCTCTACAAGTAACATCTAGCAGTTCATTCGTTTCTTTACAAAAACTTATATCTCGATCACCTTTACGTCCTCTCAAAATATCAACTTATTTGAGCGAACCGTTTGGTGGTGAGAATAATAATAAAGGCCGTAACGCGATGACGCAAAAAGGACCATAGAAGTGAGAGTGACCTGTTTGTTTCTTATTTTTCTGCGAATGCATATGTGACGGAAGAAAACGTTCAACAGGAAGTTTATAGCTAACAACCTAATGTAACTAACGAGTGATACTACAGTCCCTAAAAATGTCTCTATTTGAAAAGGCGCAGTTTAAACAAAGGTAACGCGATGACGCTTGATTTTTGGCGTGAGTTTGTGTTTATGTTTTCTTTTACTGTATGCATAATTTAATGAAAGCAATATCACTACTTTTCTATTGACACAATAAACGAATAGTTAAAGTACTATTGAATTCGGGATTATAAATTCAGCAAACGAAAACTTGAGAGCCTTAAGCTGATGCACTGGAGTCATAGATTGAGGAAATTCTTCCAATAAACATCGTCTATTTGAGCCAATAATTTGCCTGTAGGTAGAACGGGATTCCCGAATTTCGCCAATTGGCGAAAGTATACTGGAGATTCGCCAGTTGACGAGAGTCATGAGAGTGTATTAGTGAAAGTATAGTGATGTCTTTAGAACTATCATAGAGGAATGTAGTATATCGGTTGCATGTGCGGAATTAGAGTATCAGGCTGCACCTTATTGCTATTTATTCTCAACAAAATCGATAACCATTTCCGTTTTCATAATTCATTTTGTCGAAAATAAAGTAGACATTCGCCAACTGGCAAAAGTCTTATTGGCGATGTTCGGGTAAGCCGGTAGAACTCGCAGTATAGGAGAACGGCTTAAAAAAGTTCATTCGTAAGTTCTCTTTTTGCTGAGATACTGTGTTTGAACAGGTTGGGATAGCTCATCGCCGTGGTCCCCCTCAGGGATATCTGAAAAAATGATCTTCGAGTTTCGATTTGAAATTTTGTACAGATAGAGATCCTAATGAGAGTAGTTTATTGTGAAAATATCAGACACACTCCTTGCTCTTATTGAAAGATATGACTGGAATAACTGAATGTCACGAATAAAAACGTCAAAATTCGTCATCGCGTTACGCTGCATTGTTCGAATGGCAACTAATTTTTCAATAGAAGTTTTTTCTGGTAAGGCAGATAACAAGGTATAGGGAATTAATTGGTTGACGTAAAGATACGTCTATTAGAGTAGTGTTACCTGATCATGAGTAACTTGGGATACATCAAGCTGATACAACGTACGGATACGAATGATCAGCAGACTATAAATGCACTTCTGTCCCATTCTGTTAGTCACATGTTTGTCTCCACTTACTATTCACGATTTTCTGCAAAAAATTACATTAGTAAATGAGTTTCCTTATGTTTTCGACTATGCTCTACAACATGGTAATAATGATTCGTGACAGTTTTGACTTCGAACTCACGCCAGTGAAGTGACACGTTACGCGTACAAGCTGATATACAAGCCCGGGTACAATCGGGTTAAATATATCTATTACTCTTTGAACAATAGCAATTGCTAGAATATTTGTATTTTCTAAAATAGTAATTGATATAATACTCGCAGCAATATTTTGATTAACAAACAACACAATCATTAATTTATTTTCTAAACCCATTTTTTCTTCATTCATATTTTAATGGTTCACTTTGGCACATTGCATCAAATAACTCAGAAGTTTTGATTAATTTCTTCGCATCTTTATAATTTTTTAAATTATTGGGTTATCTAATGAATTCGAATGTTTGAATTGAAAATCCAACCATCCTAACCCAATTTGCGATGTTACAAATTTCGGAATTAGCTGAAAGAGTCATCAGATAGAATTCTCGGAATGTGTAACATCACGGAATATGAAATATTCTCTTATAGTTTTGTTTGATTGGACTCTTATTTCTGGAGAAAAAAGAACATCTGCAGATTTTCAATTAGAATGCGGACATGGGTGTATAAAATATACCCACACCCTCTAATGAGTGAAAAGTTTACGAGTAAAATATCAAATGATTAAAGCGATCGTTTCCATTATCATCATCATGAATAATAAAATGCACTTTAGATTTATTATGAAAGTGAGTTTATATTAAAAAGAATCAAATTAATATACAACAATTATTTCATGTCATCATCTTCATCAGATTCTAATGGTATCATCGCTTCCATAGACGATTTATCTTTTTGTGAATGCATTTCTCGTTGTTTTTGTATTTTAATTTTTAAACTTGTACAAAATGGTACCTGACAATTTCCTTTCATACAATGTTTGGCATGATACCAACAAAGAAATATCATTTGTTTACATACATTACATTGACTATTCTTTCCTTTACAATGTTTCGTATGTTGTATAACACGTTTATAACGAAAACAAGACCGATTTATGCAATTAGTCTGTTTACACTGCACAGCATGTGATAATGATTCAATACAACGTTTCATTGATCGTTGCCGTTGCACTTGAGAATCTTGTTTTGATTCTATCTTCTTATCGCTGTCACAATCTGTACAACGCTCAGTTTGTGTTGTCGATAATTCATCTAATTGAATTAATGAAGCCATTGAAGATAATTTTGTACGACCTAAATGTAAAAATAATAATGAATATGTTAGTAGAGAAGAAAAATGCAGCATTCTGTGACACGAAAGAGAATAAAATTACAATGCACTTCCTTTTATATGTTTTTTCTTTTACGAGCAGAATGAAAGAGGCAAAACCTCTTGAATCGGTGAAATATTTTTTTCTCTCGTTCTACAATAACTTTTCTTTATTTACTAATACGATGATCATGTTGGGTTTTTTTCCTTACTCATATTTATCGAGCATAGACAAGTTGGAAATTTCTAACGCATCGTAACAATATTTTATTAATTAAGTTTATTAAGGTTTCTTCAATCAATTTCATGTGAACAGAGCAGAGTCCTAGGTCGTTCATTTCGGCGGCCGGATTCGTTTAAATCTGAGTCGGTTCCGGTATAGCTCCTTGCCGATGCCAGTCGAATTTAGCAGGTGTCGTCTGTTGTTTTACAAATTTTCAATTAAATTAACGAAATATTTCCAAGGAGAAAAAGAAACAGTTGATTAGAAACCCACTAATCAAGCAGTGATAAAATCTAATGATATTTAGTTAAGTATAACGAATAATGTTGTAGAAGAGGGCGTGAATATCTTTTCTTCATTCTCAAAAGATGTCCTGTTTAATTGGTAAACGGAAAAGAAAATTTCCATAAATAGTGATTATCGAAGTCAATTTTTATTTTCTTAAGAATAAAAAATAAATCACAAATTACCATTTCATAACAAAGTATTAACAAACATTTTCCTTGAGGGTGGATGTGCATAAAGAGCGATAATCACCCTCAGACTCCTCAATCACTAAGACAAAGTCCGAAGTATTTATTTCTATGAATTATAAACTATTCAAACTTGTTTAGTGAAGTTTATTGAAATGAAAATGATGAATAAATGAATAACTGTAATCAGTCTTATTTGCTTTGTGGTTGACAAAGAAGAATATAAAGCCCATGCGTAACAATAACACGGCCATCTTTATCATCAGGACATTTCTGATCAGTACCACGTTGGCATTTATAAGGACCTTTACCACCCTTAGCAGCAAGATTACAAGTACAATAAGTATCATAGAGATGATTACTAAAAGCATTATAACTAACAATACTGTTTGTATCACGACTAACAGAATTTAGTTGAAAACCAGGGGGGACACGTAGGTCGCTTTTTGGTTGGATCAGATTGCGAATCTCGGATGCTAAACAAATCTTCGTTCGATAACATATATCTTGCCATGCAGTTGTTAGTCACAATGACTATCAAAATAAAGCTGTAAAAAATGCTGCAAGTATTCATCATGTTTATATATCAATGCAAACTAAGACGGTTTAGTTTTTATCAATGTATATATATACCAAAACAAAATTGTGTTTACGTAAATCAGTGATGCACGAAATGATAAATAATATTTTCAGCTATCTGTGATTGTTTTCAAAAAATTTTGTTACTGAAAGTATATTACTTACCTTATTATGTGTTATAATTAAAAATGAACGCGAAAAGAAGTGATTCTACGCATTTTACATTCTTTTTCATGTTAACATACATGTAATAGGCAATGGGAAAAAAAAATGAAATGTGTGATCATAATTTTGTGATACTCAAATCAGTCAAAATATATTATTGAAAATTATAGACTATCGAACACACCCATCAATAATTTATATTTCAAGAAAAATCATTTTTTGATTATATATTAGATGTAAACGTTTACGTAGGATTGACCAAGTACGATATTTCTGCAACATGGAAGCGAACGTAGACAGTGCCGAAGACATCTATCTATTTCTTCTTAAAATCATTTGATTGTTTTGACACTCCGTGGAATACTGATGAGGATATTCGTTATTGATCAATGTTTGTATTCTGGCTACTATTGTATTAGAAACCGATGGCATTTTTAGAGTTAATTGAAGAAGATATTTGAAAGACTTGAGAATTGATCGAATGTATGATATAAGATCGGTATCACTAGTACAATTGATAATCAAATATTGTATACATGAACATAATTGGATGAGAAATTGAATTTGTTCTATATCAAACATTTGTTCAAGATTAACTTTAATAATTTTTTTGTTTTCTTGCATAATAACGATACTTTGTCTTTCCGGTGAAGGTAAATATGAAATTTTTAAGGAGTTAAGATGAGGCAATAGATCGATGAGACTGATCAAAGTACTTCTGATGATCTTACTACAGTCAATATCAAGACAAGTTATTTTGACTATAGTTGAAATTGAATTAATCTTATTGGTTAATAATCTAAGACATGCGTGTGTAAAACGATGTGTAATAGTGAGTTGGACATTTTTATCGAATTGAATTGATGAATTTATTTCTGTACGTTGTATCTCAGTCTGATTGTTGAATTGATCGGATTCAAACCATTGTTTCCTTAAAAAAATGAAGAAATCTCGACTTAATACATCATTTTCTTCTAAAATACCTGTATGGTTGAATGGAATAGATAAAATCTAGATTATTAATTGTAATATCAAAAATCCACTGCCGATCAGTCCAAAATGAAGAAGTAAATTGATTAATTAATTGATGATGTGGTTTCGGTTGATGATTATTATCAGAAGATTCACGATGTTGAAAATAGAATTTTTGTAATTTCGTCATATGATGAGAAATGATTTGTTCCCAGTGATTCGCATCCAGATATGATGAATGATCCAATGTAAATAATTTCAATACTTGTAGTTGTGAGGAGATTTCTTCAATCAATAGTTTGAACTGATCAAAATGCATATCACATTTATTGATATGTAAATGTGTTAAATTGGACAAAGTTGGTGATGAAACTATATGCTGGGATGAATTCAATGTTTTCTTGAGATATAAACGGTGGAGTTGGGGAGTATGTGCAAGTGTATGAGATAAATCTTCGGTTGTGCAATTATAATCAATAACTAATTGTTTTATAGAAGTGGATTGTTTTTTAATAATATTGGATGAAAATGATACAAATTTTGCAAATAGTATAGAGATTTTGTTATACTCTAATACAGGTAAATTGCCAATGAAACCATAAATATCGCTAAGATCCATTGTATCGTCTGTAAAATGAATAATTAATCGAAAAAGACGAGTTAGAATAGATAAAGTTTCAAGTAAAACAAGTTGATCTTTTCTGATCAATTGAAGATTAAGTGATTCAAGTCGTTCAAACGCTGAACTGATTGGATAGATTGTGAAAAATCGATTGATGATTAAAGAATCCGCTAGATAGAGTGAAAGTATTCGGTGTTTGTAAGGTACTATTACTTGTTTCCGAGTTCCATTGACGTTTGATTTTTCTTCCGGGCAAAGTTTGATTTTGAATAACAAAGGCAAAGTTAAAATAAGATGCCGAAATCGAACATTCAGATAGAAAAATGCATTTATTACATCGCAACCATCAAGATAATCAAAAATGTCAAAAAATAATTCATTTGATAGATCTTCCATACAATGAATTGTCATTTTATGAAAATCTAAACAGCAAAAAATGTGAGTATTATACAACTGCAACAAAGGCTTTATCCATCGATAAACATACTTTTGCCACGTAAGCTTGTTTTTTCTTTCTCGTCACACTTGAGTGCCTATACAAAATATTGTTTATCGAAATCGTGAGGATGAGGGGTGAGGATGCAACTATACAGTTGATTTATATGGCTTTGAAGTATTGTACGCATCATAACAATTATGTTTTCAAATACAAAAATAATGCAAGTGTGATTATGAATTATCAAAGATTTGTTCTCAGTAATCATCAGATTTTAAGTCTATAACAATCGGATTCTGATTGTAAATGATCGTCGTATCGGTTTACAATCGATGCGGAAAAATGAATATTTGCAAACGAATGGACATTTATTCTCTAGGATATATGTACAAAAATCAATCACACCCATGGACTTCGTTCGAGTGAGGTCGGTGATATTGAGAATAGCTTGAAGACTTAATTCATAGACTATAATTACACACTACGTCAGTTTTCATTCGTTAAAGTAAGCCGTAAAATGGTGAGAATCTATATTAATTATTCCACTGTTTATTGACTTGAAATTCCTGTCCGTCTGCACAGTGAGTAATCAATAGATCTTCCCATTTTTGTTGATTCCTAATTAACGAAACTTTTCTCAGCATTACCGTATAGATGCAAATTATGACGGTTTCTCACCTTTTTCTGCTTGTAGTTATTTTGCGTCCTGTTCTTTTATGGTAGTGCAGGAAGACTAAAAGATGCCGCGTACGAGAAGGAAGAAATATATTCCATATTTATAGATTTCATCTCTCAGATTCCTTTTTTTTCTCTCAATCTTATAGTTAAGAGTGAACTTGGTCTTCAATTTGGCACTTCACAACGAAACGGTAATAGCTGCTCACGTAAGTGTTGTATAATCGATCATTCAGTACTTCGAATTTGCGATTTATTTCCTTCTGTTCTCTCGGATGTGTGAAAGAAAAAAAAACAGGCATACACAGAGTACACGAAGAGAATAACAAGTACATTTTTTTCTCTTGATATATGCGACTGCTTTCTGCTTCTACATATAGAAATAATGTCTGGTGAAGAAATCTGTATTATTGTCATTCCAAATGATCTACCTGCTGACAAGGATGATATCGATCGGAGCGTTACTAATAATGGACAACACACGGAAGAATATCCATGTCCTGAGTGTGAACAATCCTTAGCCAGTCGGTTACGCTATCATACCATTCCAAAACTGAAACTACGGGAGACTATTTGGATTCCTACAGATAATAACAAAAGCTTTTTGGTCATTTGTTATACGGAATTAGGCCCTCAGTCTGATGGCATTCTTGATGAATTACGTCGCGCAGAAATTGGTATTCGTGGTGAATCAAAAGTTTTTGTCATCCCATTGAGTTGCGCTCTGGGCATACAAAAGATCGTAGAAAAACAAAAAACGCTGCCGAATAGTACATCTGCAGGCGCCATGGATGAACAATTCCATGAGAATAACTTACCTAAAACACCCTTATCAACCAATCGCGGACTATTTCATCCATTCCTGAAGAGCATCCGAGCTCGTTTAACTGTACATAAAATTCTTGGGATCATTCGACGGCAAAGTTCATTTACATTTGATTATTTCTTCTTTTGTATCTTGGCTTCGATACTTGCATGCTTGGGTCTTTTGGAAAACAACACAGTGTAAGTTTGATTTCTATTCAATTCTTATAAATAATACTTGTTATAGAGTTTTAGTGGGAAGTGCATTACTTTCGCCATTAATGGTACGAACGTCTTCAAATTCTTTATTCACTTGTCTTGCTTTTTGATAGGGTCCTATAATGGGTTTTGTCATTGGTATACGCACTCGTGATAAGAAGTTATGGTTCGCTGGATTGACGTCTGAATGTTTTGGTATTTTGACTGGCATTCTGACGGGATTTCTTTTTGGATTATGCAGTACTTGGTCCGAAACTAAATGGGGTGGTAGTGATTCATTTCCTACTGATGAAATGCGCTCGAGGTGAAACTGGATCTTTTCTAATGAAATGATAATAAACTATGATCTTTAGGGGTGATTATCGCCGTTTATGGTTTGGTGCTTTGGTCGCTATAGCTAGTGTAAGTCTCGCTTAGGAAAATACAAAGTATGACGAATGCTTATTTTTAGGGTGCTGCGGCAGCTCTATCTGTTCTAGGTGGCAACTTTGGTTCGTTGGTTGGAGTAGCGATCAGTGCTTCTCTCCTTCCACCGGCTGTCAACACAGGCTTATTATTCCCTCTACTGAAAGGAGGGTTATGCGTCGGGCTGATACTACAGAAAAAAACGAGTTGATGTTGGTCCGTCCTTACGTAGGATATCCTAGCTCCGGATTCGAGTATTTCTTGGCCGGATTCGCTTGTGAAAGCTTTCCAACTTTGCCAACATACTTTCCAGATGCAGCTTCACGAGATCTACAACTTTGTCTAACGACACTTTTTCGTCAGATGCTTCCTTCCTACCCAAAAATGCGAAAAACCACCCAAAATCCCCAAAACTCAGTATTTCCTGGCCGGATTCGCTTGTGAAAGCTTTCCAACTTTGCCAACATGCTTTCCAGATGCAACTCGACGAGCTCTACAACTTTGTCTAACGACACTTTTTTGTCAGACAATCCCTTCCCACCCAAAAATGCCAAAAACCGGCCCCAACCTATGAAAAATCGGGTTTTCGGCGTGTCACCTCATTCAAAAGATTTTTCCAATGAAACAAACATTGGTTTTAGCGAGATTTTGACTAGCACGATCGATCTCAGGTCTAATCGATCAAATTGCAACATTCTACCATCGAGAACAATGCTAATTACCAATAGATCACCTACATACAACACCTTCTCTGTCATTCATTGGTTCATTCTTGTGGACCAATAGAAATTAAGCAATGCAAAAGACGATATTTTCCTGAAAATTCATCGGAATAAATTCGTAATAAATAAAATTAGTGATAGAATATTCTTTTCCTTGAATTATTTTATATAATGCGAGTAGAAAACTATATATGCCTTTCTTTGGTCTGTTTTCGAACAATCAACAATTGTTCTGACCTGATAGTCATGTTCTATGTGTTTTTCCATTGGTGGATTTTTTTCTCTTCGATAAAATGCATGAAAATAATTATTGGGATACAAATCTCATTCCGAAAATTTTCTGAAAATTAAATTCGAAAATTTCTGTAGTTAAAGTTAAAAATTAAAAGAATTAGGTTTTTTCAGAAATAAGTACAGGTATATTGTTGTGATACTGATTGCATCAATTTCAAAGAGTCAGTGCTTTGTCTTCTGTTTTGAAAATTCTGAAAAATACGTTCGATTTCATAACGAATAGAATACATTATGCTGTAGAAATTTTGATGAGTATTGGTTGTTTCCAAATGAAAAAAAACGATTGTTCCGTGCGATTTATGAAATAATATGGCTGTTATTCAATTGTTGACTAGAGTACTCGCTATTTTGGGAAGCGGTTATATTTTTATGTCATCGAACTATGGAAGAGGGTTGGGAGAAAGTAGTTTCTGGAAAAGTGTGAACAGAAAATTGAAGGATATGTATGAGTGCCGTGAAGTTTACTATTGTGATAATAATATTTTTCATGGAGTTTTTACTTGAATTTCTATGAAGTTCTCTTTCGTTAGCTGTAAGACACTGATGATATACTCTCTTAACTAATGCATGAATTAACGGGTGGTATTTTTATCTTACTTTAAGGAAACGGCTAAAGTTTAATGTTTCACTTTAACTTGAAGGGTGAAAGTTAAAGTATTTTATTTTGCTTTAAGATTTAAGGAAAAGTAGAAATACTTTAGGCTCACGCTGTGAGAAACTTTTTAGAGTATTTATAATATTCCCACGCTTAGTTTAAACTGAAGTTAGAACAGTTTTGAAATGCTTTTCTTTAATATAAAGTTTTGGGTGATTGTATTTTGATTGAAATGTTAAAGGTAAAGTTTCATCGCCATATGAATCGATAGCTTCCAAAGTTGTATGCGGTGCAGGAAAATAGAAGTGATGATAGCAATCAGTGATGCCTCTTCTTTCGTGACACTTATTGTTACAAAATAATACCATTCCTGTCTCCGAAGGATTGAAAGTAGAATGACTAATTGTGACTGTCAATTATTTTCTGACAAAATATCTTTTTGCCTGAATTTTGGCAAGTGAATATTTTCTGATATGGTCAGGACGAGCAATCCCACATCCAGATCCTGTCGGATCCAGCCGGCAAAAATATGGGATTTTGTCGGATCCGATGGCAATACCCCGGAAAATGTCGAAATCTTTGGTACAGGATTCCGATCAGAAGTTGTCGGATGTCGGAAAGTATCGGAAATGATAAAGATCTTCCGGGAACCCTGAAAATCTGGCACTTCCCGTCATGCGACAACTTCCGATCGGAATCCTGTACCGAGGATTCCGACAGTTTCAGGCATATTCCCATCGGATCCGATAGGATGTACTCGACCTGGGCTAGTTTTGCTATCTTCTTTTTCATACTCTCTATGGCCATTGATCATTTTCTAAAAGATTATTATTACTAGTTATTTCATAGAAAAACTGTCCTTTTAATATGAACATCGCTGTTTTATTCTTCATATTCCTTCACATCATGGTCCACGCTTATTATAGATTGTAGCGTACTCGATGAATGTCACCCCATACTATTTATGAAGAACAGCGAATTAATAATACTAATTCTCCTATTCAATGAATTTCTTAGTCACTAATTTAAAAATGATTCACAGTGATAGTACTTGACTCAAAACAGAGATCGAAAAGATTCTGAGCAAAACCGCTTAATAGTGCGCAACTCCTTCGAGTGAGTACTTTTGAGGACTCTGCTTAGCGCCTATATTAGAGAGACTATATTGTACTTTAAATGACTACACTGAAAAAAAATCAGCAGAATAATAAACCCTCAAAAAGGGTTTATAACCGAAAAAATCGGTTTATCAACTTGATCTACCCATTGATCAACCCACGAAGGGTTTGTATTCCGTTGCAAATTGATATACCCACCGGTTGATTCTCTCTTGATCAACCCTTTTTGCGCTGATCAAATGAATAAACCCTCAACTATGGGGTTTTTCAGCA
>CAJNOJ010000844.1:0-19978 GCA_905250025.1 Adineta ricciae | reverse complement strand
CTTTCTATTCTTTATTCTCTCACCTCTATATCATACTATCTCCGGGTCATATCTCTCTTTCCTCTTCTCTATATAAGCGCGTGTCTTATTGTGAAAGAGAGACATTCTGGTCATGTAGAGTAGTCAATAAACATCGATACCGTGAGAAGCGGTCAGCTACTCAACCAGTTTGTCATTACAACAAGGTAATAAGATCGTATTGTTTAGTCTTGTTTAATGTCTTTATTCAAACGGTTAAATCATTAATTATGAAATCATTTCTTGAGAGTGTGAATATGATTATAGATCAAGTGCTGATCTCACACTTTCGCCCAACATCGACAATCTCGAGAAAAAAATACCGAAGGAAAAAAACTGAAACCATTACAAGAAAATCAATTCGTTGAAAAATATTAATTATGTAAATTTCTAAGTTATAAAATCAATATTATTTATAATTTTTTCTGTCATCATTAATCCATTGTAAAATATGTCGTGCACAAAGTTTTCCACATTCTTGAGCGATTTTTATACATCGTTTTACTAAATCTTCTTGGACATCTTCCATAACTGATTTCTTCTGTCTCGGTCTATTTGGTATTGCTCTTTTACATTTTTGGCAAATATCATTTAGTGATGCATCATATTCCTCACTCGTTAGATAATATCCATTCACATATTCCTCGCAGATTTCTTGTAATTTCGATATATAATTGGATTCTGTTGTTTCTTCATCATCTTTCAAAATTTTTAATGGACAATGTAATTTCCATAGATCAGAAATATGTGTTCGTAGCTTTTCATTTGTCGTTATGTAGATAGATAACCCTGTTATCATAGTGGACATGAAATTATGAGTTGATATTACAACCTGAGACAGTTTATCCATTTTTTCATAGTAACTTTTTGATAAAACATACTTTTCAGTATCATTATCCATTACTTCAAAGATACGCGATGGTATACTAGTTACGAGTGGATTATTCTTTAATATAGTCATTTCATATTTATTTGAAGCGATGTATTTTACAATCGGTATTATTTCGGTTCCATGAAGACCAAATTTAAATTCTGCGTCATCAAACACCTTGGGATCGTATCGAATAACGGAATTACATTCGGTAAAATAAGCTGATCCAGGTAAATGATTTTGTAAAATAATTTGCATTTCAAGATTTAATGCATAAATACGATTTAAAAAATACTTTTTATCAGTAAAAGTAAAACCACTGGTTATCATGAATGAATGTTCGTTATGGATTATATGATCGATATATATATCGAAAATAGATAAATTATGTTTAATCATTAATGTCATACAATCAGGATCAAAAGTCATTAGAAAGACTTTTTTACCCTGTTGGTAAAACTCTTTCATAGCGCTTTTTGCAGCACGAAGTAAATATTGACGAAATGTTCCATATGGAATCTCTTCTTCACGTCCTTCAACATCGTCTTTTAACCATTCGTATAATTTGAGATGAACGATGTTTAATTGTGAAAACTTCTCGGCAATACTTTTCTCCTGATCCGTATACTTCTTCATATTTATGGAACGTATGCGTTTTACATACGCGTCGACTGAACACGGTAGCCAATAATAAATAGTTGGCATTTGTTTCCATATCAGTATAGAGTTAACGGTTAATCGACTGTTACCTAGTTTTAGTTTTTTATGTCGATCTGAACACACTTTCTTTACCAACCACTGATATTTGGTCTCTGGATCTGTTTTTGCATTATCTGCAACACTAATTCGAGCTAGCTTTATGTGATCAGCATTGTACAGATAATAATCTTCATCATATATAGGTAAGAATTTATGATGTTCTGATAATTTTTCATAAGATAAAATTCGATCTATTGACAGTTTTTCTTTCATGAGAATAATATTTTCATCATAAACTTCTTTGACAACGAATTGATTATTACCATTTTTTTCCACTTTTGCGACAGCTTTCTCTTTAAATTTGAATATAAAATATCTTCTCACAAATATAGATGCATTAGGTAACAAGTAAATATGGATTTGATCTCTTCTCTGGACACTAATTTCATCAAGAAATAATTGAAGAGTCCTATCAAGATCTATGCCAACCATATATGGGATTTGAACGAAGAAATCTACATTTGATTTCAATTCACTTAAGTTATTATCTTTTCTTTGTGACATATCTCTGAAAAAAAAACATGATATTCTACTAGAATAACGTATAACAAAAATAAAATAAACGAAAAGATGACTTGATTACTTCTTTAAAACTTAATCAGTGCTGAAACAGGCCGGTCTGAACCATTCGGATTCTCACCCTAAGATAAATTAGCTCTTAGTTGTTTGAGTTCACCAACTTGAATCCGCTGAGTTTTAAAAGTCTAATTGGTTCAGATTGTCCGACACTGAAAGAAAATCTCATTGGATCACTGATCAGACATATTCTCAGTCTTGTTACGAGGCTTACCGTACCTGTAAAAACGATCTTATCAGTAAAGAAACACACATTATATGCTCTTCTTTTTCTGTCTATCGTTGCATGTTGTTTTGTCATTATATAGTGGTGACAGCTGCAAAGTCTTCTATTTCATTCTTATCATTTTTCTTCCATTTAGAATAACCGTTAGTAATTCTTACTTTTCTCATCAATCTTTCATTTTTAATCTTAATAAAACATAATGAATGTTGCCAAAGAAATCTTTCAAAGTTTAAATCAATAACCAAAAATTATATTAAATCTTCTATAGCTTCATTATGATTATGAAGTTTCAATTATACATATATACAGTGGTGTGAAAAATTATAGAATCAACCTCTTCCTTCGCTTTTTTCTTGATTTTTTTCAATGCCATTGATGTATTTTCATTCCACATTTTGCACTAGTACAACAATTCAAAGATATTCTTTCATTTTTTATTCAGAAAAAATTCACATATCATGTGTTCATCATAACAAAAAAATCAACAAAAACGGTTCACAATTTTCCTTGTGAATAAATATAGAGTCAGTGGTCATGTTTTCAATTTTACTATTGAATACTGATTTAATATTTACTAAAAGTTTTACCACGGGATAAAATGCATTGTTGTATACGGCGAGGCATCGAACTCACCAACTGTTGGCATTGAATCGGAGTAAAACCACGCNGAATAAAAAATGAAAGAATATCTTTGAATTGTTGTACTAGTGCAAAATGTGGAATGAAAATACATCAATGGCATTGAAAAAAATCAAGAAAAAAGCGAAGGAAGAGGTTGATTCTATAATTTTTCACACCACTGTAGTATTTAGTACATGTATCTCAAATGTATCCGTCAAAAAAGATTTGTACAACACTGAAAAATCTGTGGTGAATAATAAACTCTCCAAAATGATTTATCAAACTGATCAACTCTTTAAGATATGTTTTTTCCGTTTATTAGCATCATAAATCTTTTGATATATTGTCTCTTGTGGTCTACTCAAAAAAAGTCTTTTATACGTTGCAATCTGATAAACGTTTTAGGTCATATCAAAAGATTTATGACACTAATAAACAGAAAAAATGTATCTCAACGAATTAATCAGTTTAATAAATCATTTTGGAGGGCTTATTATTCCCTACGGATTGTTTTGCAGTGAATCTACGTTTGAGTTTCAACGATATCATTGGATTGTGATAAATAGCTGTCTTTTACTGAAATCTTATCAATATTTTAAACTATTTCAGAACTAAATTTTTAGTGAAATACATGTATGAGAGCAAATTGACGTTTATTAAATCTTTATATACCTCTAACGATGCATATTATCTACATGGGTGAGCTTATCTGTAAAAAAGTACTCCTTGTTTGAATATCTTCAAGGTACATTTCAAGACAGATAATAATAGAGAGGATGCTGAGTTTATTGTAGGTTGATAAAAAACGAGTGCGTTTATATTCTCTCGTTAACTTTTCTAATAAATCATGCCGTTTATCAACTAAAAGAGAGATAAATCGATTTGAGTTTGAATTCCTCTTTATCGTACCGTGATTTAAAGTATCGAAGTTGTTGCGATACATTCCCATAACAAAAAAATAGATGAAAAGTCTAATTAAAAACAAGAACTAAAGTATTCTGGACATCGATATCCTTAGGGAAAGGACCCTGTCGGATAAGACGACTATGGCCGATTGGAGAAGCCATATATACCATGTTGTAGAGCACTTCAAGGCGCATATATTGGTATATAAGAAATCTAATTTTGAAAATATTTGTAAGAAGTTATATGAAAATTACTCATGGTGAGTAAGACCCTAAGTGATAGTAATTAGCTTAATCGTATTGCTTCGGATAAGAGTCAAACGACTTCATATAAAAATAGTTTTTATATACGATTGGATAGTACTTGTGACAAGCTTCAAGCTGAGATATTCAATTCGTTTGATGACTCAATACTGGAAAGAAAAGAAAAGGAATTTTTGGCAAGTTTGACACCGTTTTGCTAAAAAAGCATAAATATAGATTTTAGTGTGTTAAATCGTATTAAGCCAAAAACAGCTACCCACGGCTCAAACTTTCTCAGAAATTGCCCTTGAGATAAGGCTACAAAATGGACTATTTCATAGTTCTCCAATGTGTGCGCAATGTTCCAAAAATTGCTATGCATTGATAATTGTTACCTAATTTTTTCTCAATTTTTCACTAGAGATTTCATCTTTTTTTCGCTTTCATCTACCCAATCAAGATTAACTTGAAAATATAATAGCATATTCGTGTTTAACGCGAAAAACTACCTCTAGTAGATGGCGTACAAAGCTGCCAAAAGGCCACTATTCATCACATATTCATCGAACAACAAATATTTATCATGAACACATGTAGAAATGTGATGAGTTTTCTCAAGTATTTTCTATCACATGTTAATTCTACATTTATTCGTTGTTTCTACGGTCTATTGCTTATGCATAGTTCATCATTATTTCATTTTTTTTCACTATTGACACGTGAACTGTCAGCCTAGATCGTTTTTGCTCGTTCTGTCGATCGACATATAGGACGCAATGAATAGACTAGTAGTACGGTAGTTGAAACTAGAAGACAAGTATTGCTATGAACGATCACACGTGTTCAAGAGAGAGACGCGTATATATTTATAGCTAAAAAAGAAGAGACGGAGAAACATAACGGTCATAACTTCCAAAGAGAAGTCAAAGCTAGTTTAGTTATTTGTTCAATTGAAGAATGGTGGACCGTCCATCTTGTGTTAATTGTGGTCGAATATGTTACGCGAAAAATCGTTCGCTCCGATCTACTAGTTTTCGATCAATTTCGAATAAAAAGACTCATCGATGGTTACATGCTCTGCTGAATGCTCGAGGAATTCAGCTGCAACCCGAAATGTTCATTTGTGGTCCATGTCGGACCATTTTTCGTAAAGAACAACGACATCGTCGCTCTTCTCGCTATCAGTCAACTACTTATACAGACACGAATGATTATGGGGATGTGAGCGAAATTCAACAGCTGTTATCTGTTCAAGCAATTTAGCCCCATCAGACAAATTGTATGTAATAATTTGCGTATCATAGCTTGAGACTTTCGAAACATATGGACCCATACTAAATCAAAACGAAAAGGAAATCAATTCGGCAAAAATGGTACATTCTATCTAAACCTCGAATTCATCTCCATCGATTTCGTCAATCTGATCATTTTTCAACCTTGAAAACTGACATTACAATGAATGGAATTTATCCAAAACAGTGTTACACTTTTTAATTTCACAGAGGACGATTCAACGCGAATGCCGAGCGACTTCCAACAGAGAGACGAGCAACCGGCTTCACCAAACCGAAATAGTAAATGAATGAAATTAGTTTCAACACGTTCAACTGAAAGCACATATGCTCGCATAATCTCTTACATAATCGCGATAACAATCTATAATACGTGCACAGATCATTTGCTTCCATTCCATACCGTCGCGATCAGACCGACCATTATTACACGTCGCATCTTCACCTTCACAAGTATATTCATCCCAACTAATCATCCATCTCCATCTAACTCACATTCCAAAACCAAATACACACACAAAAGTGTATCTACAGATCGAACCAAATGAAAGATACATAAAATGTAGCGAATATCAACAATGAAATATTCTCTTATCCTATCTATTACTATATCCTAATATCCTCCATCCAAAATTATACCATCACACAGAGTACTTAATTCGAAATCGCATTCAACATTTTCACCTATACACAGATATCCTCACACGAAGAAATGTTCTTCTCCATGTTCGCACATACAATGCAAATGTGTATGGCTGCAGAGGAAATGAAAATTTCGAATTCGGATCTGAGGTTCGTGACCATCGGAGATATTGATTCTGTTGATTCTGCGTGAAATAGAGCTTCTCTTTCCGAGTCAGAATCAGTATTTCAATCGTTGAAATTCATATTGCGAGAGGGAGAAATGCTCTCCTTCATGTTCGCAGATACGCCCGGTTGGATATGTATGGATTGTTGGTGAGAATCTTAACTGGGAAGTCGGTTGTACGATGATGGATTGTAGATATCGTTTCGCAATTTTTCTTTGAAATAGAAATTGTGTTTCGCAGTGACAAGGGAGATGTGATGCTCAGAAATTATGCTGTCAGACAGACAAAGGGTCACGGGTAGGTTGTTAGATTTGGTCGACATCGGTATATGTGCAGTGGAGGTGAGAATTTGATGGCAAAGTCGAATTTTGTTCTTTATTGGAAGGATTGAAGTGGAAGGCTTTTATATATAAGGGGAATATCGTTTTGATATCGAGATTCATGATGGGTGTGATTCGAAGAAGTTCTGGTTTTCCCCAATTATCTTGAGGGTATTCTTTTGCATGCAGTAGTCTTTGTCTAAGGTCGTAAGATGGAAGCGATGAGTGGCCGTCTGGTTCCATGCGAATCAAAATCTGTGCTATTTCTCATGCATTTGTAAGAGATGGTGGCCGGCATAATAGGCAGTGGTTGTATAAGAGAGGGTTTTCCATGAATATGCAGGTATTACTCGTTCAGACTGTTGAGCGATTGGTACTGCGGCGACTTGAGGGTTTGATACGGAGTGGTCTTAAAGAGCTCTCTGAGCGGTAACTGAGATTTTGTTTGGAGCAGGAGTTCTGGTGCAGGTATATAGGCGTTTTCAGTATATGCCGTTAGCATGGGTATTCTATGACAAATACGAAATATCTATGGCGAACGTATGACATACGGAGAAATCGTACTGGGTAGAAAAAGCAACATGCTCAAAATTTCGACACTTGCGCTCCTTATGTTTCCGGTTTTCCATTGCACAACACGGTTACATCGGTTGCACTTTTGTACGCAAAGACGTTGCTGAATCTGATTTCTGCAATAGCAGTTTGATTAATTTTCTTTTACTCTGATATTCATTCTCCATTCCAGTCGTTCATTTATAGACTTCAATACCACTTTCACACGCCAGCCTATAGATTATATCTTCTCATTCACCCTTCCTTTCACTCTGATCCAGCCTCAAGGTTGATCTCAATCTTTTCAGAGCCTGCATTGCTACTGATTGACTAGATAGATTCCCTGTAGCCACTGCAACGCCCATAAATGTATAGCACGCGTGGATAATTCTCTTCGAGCGCTCAGACGGCCTTCGCCATCACAGTTAAACTCGATACTTTCTCCAACGAAAATCCATCCTGAACCACCCTCTCAAACCATGTTTCATGAAGTTTTGAGCGTTTTCAGAGAAAATGTTTTTTTGACCTTTGACCTGCGACAGACACACACACACACAGACAAAAGAATTTCCGTTTGTTGACCACTTTTTTCGACATGACCCTCCTTTCAGTCGAGGGAATAAATAAATCAAGCGTGTCATTTTGTACTACTTAACAAGTTACAAACTTTTATTGTAAAATCCGGATAAACAGTTTTTGATAAATAAATACAATCATTCTGAATAAATAATATTTTAGAAATAAAAGAAATTACGAGCAAAGATCTTTACAATAAGCACAGAAAAGTTTCAATTTGATTCAATAAAAAACTTTTGTAATCGATGATTGCCTGCATCAAAAACATATAGATTACCATATTTATCGAATAACAAATCATATGGCGCCCACAATTGATCTGTTCCATTTCCCGGCCCATTTCCACCAGCAACGATACTGCCCTTATTGGCACCCTTAATCCAGCGCACTATCCGATTATTATTTGAATCCGCAATATAAATATTACCTAAATGGTCGACAACTACACCTGTCGGGTAAGATAATTGGGTTAGATTCGTTCCGGCACCATTTCCACCAGCGACACAACTTCCTGCTTTAGAATTTTTCCTCCATTTCATCACACGATGATTCTGTGTATCTGCCACATATAAAGAATAATCTTCATCAATAAACAGAAAATTTGGCATTTTGAGTTGTGCAAAATGATCTTCGGATGTCCCTCCACCTGCAATGAGAGTGCTTGTACGATTAATTCCAAGATTCCATCGTCTGATTTCATGTTTGCCCAATTCACTAATACTAACATAAAGATATCCATCATCATCCAATGCTAAACCAATACAATAAACGTTCGAAATAACTATTTCTCTATTTGATATATTTTGACGAGACCATCGAAGTATTCGCCTATTTCCTGCGTCACAGATAATGATTGAATCTGTTTTTTGATCAACAATAACATCAGTTGGACGAAATAACTGATGCACATCATCACTACCATTAATAATTGAAAAACCAGTTTCACCGAATTTTATTTCTATAATACGATCTTTCATTGTTTCAGCCATATAAATAGTTCCATTATTATCTATATCCATAGAACTTAAATCACCCGTTCCTTCATCAAAATCAACTGCCTGAAAAATAGTTATTCCATTTTGTTTCCATTTTGTTGTATTTGTAATAATATTGTATAATGGAGCTATGATAAAGGAAAAGAGAAAGAAAAAGGTTTTTTTGTCCTAGAGCTATACCTTCTGTTGTCGATGTCGATGATGGTGTTGTACTGCTGTTCGCCTTTTTCTTGTTGACGAGAACCATTGGAACAGTAATAGCTATCGGAATTAATATGACACAAGCCAAAAGTAACATACATCTTTTATAATGAACATGTTCACATCTGAAATCAAGTCGTGCATTTCCTCGTTAAGCGAAGGATTAAAATTAACATACGAGATTTTTCCCTGATTAGCGGATGTTTTCTTTTGATTTCGAACAAGTGATGGTGACTAAAATTACGAAAAGCTTTTTGTTATTATATTAATCGAATAGATTATATGTATGCCTTATTTTTTATTTCAATATTTGAAATATTGTCTAACTGGGCCATTGCTCTTTACGATCCAATACCTAACTTAGCTCTAGAAAACAAAATATTTTATCTTTACTTTCTGCCAATGGGAAGAACTGACTTTTATAATCAGCGCTTTCGTTATCTCAGTTTTACTCCGTATAGTATATTCTTGTTATCTTTTTAGGTTAGCTTTATCATAAAAAAAACGTGCCATACGTTTGTGATACTTAAGAGTTTATGTATCAAATTAATAGAATATCCGACACATAAACGATATAAACTAAGTTTTAATGCCTTGCATCACATCTTTTTATTCATACGCTCGCTGAACAGAAAGAGACAATATTAATTATGATTACTGCGATACAACTGATAGTGAAATAATAGCAAGTTTTGAACTATAGTTAGTGTATAGCATTTCACATGGGTTCGGATTCTTTTCATATTTTTCAAACACTCTTTGCTCGATAAAAGGACTTAGTTTTTGACCATCTGGAAGAGGATTTGAAATTATACAGAACTGTTGATTCTATAAATTAATAGATATATTACTTCTTTTCAAAAACTGGCAATAAAAATATACGTTAAACATTTGAATAACGTTGGAATATTTTCCACATCAAGAAATTTAACTTCGTGCACTTTTCAAAGAACTTTATTGGTAAACTTCAATTATTTTACATAGAACGAGAACGTAGATAAAGTTGACATCATATTTGAGTAATTCTTGTCCGGATTCGCCTGAGAACATGTGCTACATTCACAATCTAATTCTCTATCAGATGATGTGCTTTGCGATATGAATTACCGAGAGAAAAAATTGTCACCAGCCCTCACCATTTGAATTATTTTATTGTATCAAACCAAACCATCGTAAAATATTGAATATATGCGGTTTAAAAGTTTTGTAAAATATTTCTTTATAAAATGTTGACGGTAAAATAAATATTAAAAAGATTAACATTGGTGGAATCAATGAAATAAAATATCCAGTAAGAAATAACCATGCATCATTTGATGATTTCATACATTTTGATACAAATATAAGAATTATACGTGGGATACCAAGAATAACTAAAACAATTGGAGCAGTTAATAAATTTCGATGTTCTTTAATTGTTTTACGTAAAATAAGTTTATAAGATTGTTGCTTATGAAGATTTGATTCTTGTCGAGTTTTTTTTAATATGAGAATTACAACAGATGCTAAATTAATAATAAATGGACCAATAATATGAAATGTATGTATAAGAGAATTATAGATTTCTAACTTTGATGAATAACGAACAACACACCAGAATTGATTTAGACGAGTATCATCAGATTTTATTTCAGTTATCAATTCGCGATAAATTAAATCATGAATACAACTACTACCCGTAATAATAAAAAGACTAATAATTATAATTTGAGCTGTTTTTTTACTTTTTTCCTTATCAAAATTCACCCCATTTATCACTGTAATAGTTCGTTCAATCGCTATACATGCATTTAACCATTGAGAAATTGAAAGAAACAAACGTAAACTAAAATCAAATATATAACATTGATGACGTAAAAATGTTTCATTTCTTAGAATTGACATATGAGAATAAAGAAGAATAAAAAATTTCAATCCAAAGAAAATTGTTATCAGTAAACTTATTATTGATAAAGTTAATAAATACAAACCACAACCAACTTTACATATTGTTTTATTGAGAAATGTCATGAGAGAAAGAATACCATTAAGAAATCCAAGAATGAGAAAGATTATAGCTAATGCATAATTTAATTTTATAATAAATGGTTGATTATTAATATTTAGATTTGGTAATATTTGATAACCTAATATAACATCAAGAGATAAACCAGAACCTTTAGTTGTAAGTTGACAACGTTGTCCAAAATAACATGGCGGACATAAACAAATCGATGTTGTTGGACATTCAGATTGATCTTCAAAGCATTTACCATGATTTTCACATTCACTTTGGCCTTCACAATTAAATGTCATATTATGATCAAAATTAAAACAATTCGCTAAACGTTTTCCACCATATTGATAACATAAACATATCTGCAAATCATCATAAAAACAAGGAAAATTTACTGATTGATTTTGACAGAGTAAATGATAATATTTAACACGACGAATATGCCATTGAACTAATGTTTTGTTTAATGAAAATTCATTTATATGTAAACAACGGTCGGATGATTTAATCATTTTATTGATATTTCTTGATGGAATATAAATATTTTCAACAGCAACTAAATAATAAGACTTATTCGAAATATCAATAAAAACAATATGAAATGGTTGCGGCCATGTTATATTAATTAAATCTTCTTTAACTGTAAGCGAACGAGCGGTTGTTGATCGTTGATGTGTTAAATTATTCATAATTCGAATAAAATGGATATACAATTCGTGTGATAGAAGAATATCTGTATGAAATGATAAACTAATTACAGTATCAATTGTTTCACATCGATCTCCACTGTAATTGCTTTCACAAACGCATGTAAATTCTTGATTAGATATCATCTCAGGATTAGTTGGAACACATTGACCACCATGCTGACATGTTGTCTGATGATTGCTTTGACACATTGTATTAATCGAGAGTAGACATCGAGGACCAAATTTATTTGGTGGACAAACACATATTGATCGTTGATTAGCTGAGATTCCAATTGATAATGAATCCGATGAACATGTATGGATATATCTTTTAGTACAATCTCGTCCATACCATCCTTCTTTACATTGACAGAAATCGAGATTATTTACGTATTTAATACATTTTCCATGTTTACATTGATTTTTTGAACAAATTTGACTTTGAATATTACTAGCTGGAGGTATATCAACGATTAATGCAAGACGATACACAGGTAAAAATGGGAAAAGAATGGGATATAATAAACTTCCTCGATGATTTAAAGTTTTTCGTTCATAGAAATCTATATGTATCGAATAGTTTTTCATTGAATCCTTCGGTCGAGTTGAATAAAGAAGATAAAAATGAAATTTGGTTTTACAATCTTTCAATGATAAATATGTTATTCGTTCATATGAATGAACAATTCGATCATCACTATTATCAATAAGTGAAATAATTATTGCAAATTCTATTCGCCATGAATCCGATAAAGCTCGAAATTTGATAACAAGACTAATACGTTGATTTTGATATTGGCAATCATCACCATAATAACTTGGCGGACAAAGACATATTCGATCATTATTTGGCCAAACACGTAAATTAAGACCACGATGGCAATGAAATTTAAGCTGAGAAGCTAAACTTGAATGATCAATACTATCTTCACTAATTCTCTTGGGCAAGTTAATGACATTATCAAGTTTAAAAAATATATACGCTCGTTTGTATTTAATCGTTACAAATCCACATAAGAACTTCTCAGCATGTGAACCATAGTATATATTATTTGATAGACAAATTCCACGATGTGCGAAATTTGTTTGATCTGTATCACAAAACTTTTCATCATCCTCATACTTACATACAGTGTGACCGTTACATAACATGAAAGGTAATAAATCGGGACTAACTGTGTGATTCATACAAGTGAATATATATGCATAACGTTTTAAACCACTAGGTTGTGGTAAGTGCATCGTTCGTCTTGGTTCATCAGTACCACCAATACAGTCAAGTTTACCGTCATTTATTCTACTAAGATCTACACAAGTTAATTTATATGTTGATATAGAAACACATAAATGTTGGTTTATAGAACACATTAATCTTGATATTTGATCACAACCAGTTTCATCTGCACCATTATCACAATTCCATACACCATCACAATGCGTATAAACATTGTCACATTCCCATTGTTGACATTCTGTTTCATCCGTATGATTTTGATTTTCTATGAGAATTGGTAATAATTCTTGAAATCCATCACAAACTGTTGGAAACAATATTTCTCTTGTAATATCCTCATCTCCAACATTTTCATCTACACATAAACCTAGTACATTATCTGGACAATCACAGATATTATTATTAATCAAACCTGGCGAAAGATATTTGTTCCCTGCATGACAATAAAAATGACTTTTTTGTAATTGTTCCTTCAAATTAGGATTCGTTTTCATAATTGACATATTTTCATCATCCTTGTGTGGACAGTCAACATTTATATCAAAAAGGCGATGTAGTAAAATATATTTTGATGAATTTGTGCATTGGTAGATATGCGATCTATTACAATTTATCGATGCGCAGTCTAAATAAAGACGGTGTCGTTTCAGATTTCCATAAACATCGTCAAGATATTGGTAATATTGTATTATTAGTTCACTATCTGTATTACCAGTTGAAATTTCGAACGGATTACTTTTAAAATGAATCTCCGACAAAATATTAAGAGAACTATCATAACGAAAAGATGAATTAGAAAAAATATATGGCGATAAAAACGAGTCATTGCTTAGCTCTTTTAATTGATTTTTGTACATAATGATATAAGTATCGCCAAATAAAATTGGATAATTAGGTACAAAAAGTATTTCTGGGCAGGTATCTAATAACGTATTTCGATGTGTGCGTTCTGCATAAACTTTTTGACAAAATAGTTCTTTGGAATATAATCGATCGAACATACATCTTATTGCAAACCAACAATCATCGCTTGTAGAATTATCTCGAATCGAAAATATCGTATTCATGGGTAAAGGTTTTCTTTTATTCACACATGAACTTGTTGACAATCCTTCTTTACATATTCTATCTTCGCATCCGAATGTTGGTTCACGTGTATGACATAGATTTGGGAGATTTCGATAACTTAAAATTTCATCCGAAGCATCAACACAATCAAAAATATTTTTATCATCTTGATAAAATATCTTCGGAATACATTGTCCGTTATGACACTGAAATTCATTCTCATTACATGGGTTTATTACAAGTTGCCAACAATATTCTTCATCTATTCCATTATCAATACAATCGATATGACCATTGCAAATGTCAATCCAATCTAAACATACGAGATTCGAACCATGATAACATTCTAAATGCTTATAACAGGTTAAACTAGCTGAATTATAGATATTTGTTGTATAATATTTATGAATAAGTTCATGTATGGATGAATAATTAGAATGAGAAGAGATAAATTCATATTGACATTGAAGACCAAATCTGGGTAATGTACAATTATAGAAGATTTCATTGGCTTCTGATTGTTTGTTTAAATAGGATTGATATTTTTCAATAAGATCAATTGGTGCTGACCAAAGATATAATTGTTCACTAGTAATATTCTTTTTTGAAAGATCATAAAAAGTAAATTTCTTATCATCATCTGTTTTTTCTTCAATATGAAAGCTTGGTGAGAACTCGTTCATACAATATGACATTATTTCAAGATTAATTGTGTCAGTTTCAGGATTAAGACGAAATTTTTGTTGATTATTCGTATTTCTTCCACGTGTCGAAGTGACAATACGTAAACAATTATACTGTAATGAAGTATTACTTATCGAATCTGTATAGTACAGATTGAATTTAAGTGTAGCATACGTGAAATGTAAAAAAGTAAGAGACCAAACATATTTTAAATAAAACATTTTGCAACTGAAATAAAAAAAAAAGTGAGCAATTCTCTTCTCTCTTCTAACATAAACTCATTTGTTCCGTTTTATTGAATGAAGTAAAATATTCCCGTATGGGACGTGAATTTCATTATCAGTTCCATTTGTAAATGAAACGAACAGATGCTTTGTTCTCTCCAATAAACGCATGTTGCCATTTGTTTTCTAGCAGAAAAAAAGATATTGTTTAAAAATTATGAAATGATACAAGTATAGAAAAAAGGGTGCGAGGATGACTTAATAAATTTATCTAAATTAATCATCCTTGAGCGCACTAACCCTTTCAGAGCCAAGTTTTTTTGTTGGAAATCTCTTCTTTTCATATATTTATTATATCTGATTCAAAATCTGTACATGAAATGTTTATGGTATTTATAGAAACAGTTTTTCTCAGCTGTTACACACAAGTAGCGTTTGTCGTGCCGACTCACTTCACCCTCGACTGTGGAAGACAGATATACTGTCTGCCTGTGCTATTAATGAGGCGAATCAATCTAGCAACTTCACGTACGATGAAACAGTGAAACTTTTTCTGTTCAACTATTTAATAACTCTCGCAAACAAAATAGTTTATTGCCTCTGTAAAACAAATGTGAGAATATAAAAGGTCTTTTCTATTGTGAATTTATCACCAGTATCGCTGGTCGGGTACTCTCGCTGAACGCTTGACTGATTTTCTTCCCATTGCACTCTTGTTATTAGAACTATACAAAAGATGTTCAATGCATTATTCATGTATCCTACACATCTAATTTCACAGTCTGATATCGCGTGGTAGCTATCGATCCATTTTATGATTTGCGACAATTATCAATCAGCCTCATCTATCTCCACGCTCTATTCGTGACGTTTCTGTCATTTTTTGCCTTCAATCATGGCACAGATAGATACCATTGAAACTACTTTTTCTCAAGAGACCATGTGGCGAGTCTTCGTCTATTTTCCCAATACAGTATTTGCTCAGCCAAATTGCCGAGTTAGTAAATTCTTAGTTGAGCTCTCAAGTCATATCTCGACACTATAAATATGCTCTTCCGTCGACCATTGGTTCGATCGGAAAAGACTACTCTTCAAATGGCAAATATTTCGAGAAAAATATTTTTTAATCTTTCACTCTTGGCCCTTGACTCTCGCCCACACCCGTGGCCATGAGGGGTCACACCGTGCCACCCTGCAGACACCACTGGTCGCCCACGTTTTGCCACAAACAAACAAACAAACAATTTTATTCCATATGACCCTCCTTACAGTCGAGGGAAAATGAGTTGAAAACAGTGCTAAGCTCTCATCTAGCGTGTGGACCGATCAATTTAACAATACAATGAAGTCATAAATAGAGAACAGCGTATCAACAGATTCCCTTCAAAGATGGCATGCGGTTTCGTCTGAAGAAAGAAACTAGATAAACATACATCTATTGATAGTTCTTTCTCTTATAGAGAGAAAAATGAAAAAAATGTTTAAATTGGCGCTTTTATACGTCTAATATAAAAGAATACCTTCAAAAGTTCTCATAATGAAATAAAAAAACGAGAAGAATTTCTAAATCAGCACTCGATTAATCCACTTCGACGATATCAAATGTTTAATTTAGAGTGAAAACATCTATTCAAGTATTAGAAGAAATATTATCTCTATGAAAATGTCTCAGTTGACACCAACGGATCTATCGTTTTGCTCTCGACTGTATTCGAATTCCAGTATTTTTCTATCATTAATAATTTTTCACGATTTGCAACATAGTAAACTTTGTAAACATCTTAGAGCACTTATAAGCACAGCTAATGTAAACTGTAGATCGAGATATATTCCAATTTCTCATATTAATATTGGTATAAAATATCTGAAAGTCAATGCTTCACAAGCATCTCTGATGTAACTACGAGCATTGAACCAGCAACGACGCAAAAAAAACTTTCTCTTCGCCACTAATCAGTAGAATGACTGTTCATATCTTTAGTGAGCAAAGTACTTATTATCTATCTGTTGTTCAATTACACATTATTTCAACATACCACTAGGTCCTAATACCCACAAGTAGGGTTGCACAGGATGCCGATCACTTGAGCTATAATGTGTATAATAAGAACCTTGTAAAAAGTGAGACATCATTCCCAACGATAAGAAAAATGATAAACACGGTTGATAATTACGCAAATCCTTATATGCTGATAATAATTGCATCGTTTGTGCGTTCAAAGTGGTCGGCATATCAAGATTCACCTGATATACTGACGATATATTTGTTAGAACCATCTCTGAAATTAATTTGTCATCATTGATGAAAGAACGTCTTGACATGTAGAATTGAAAGATTGAGTGAGGTACTTGTATTTTGAATCTCAAAACGAAAAAAAAACAACTTTTTCACTTGTGAACAATATGACAACAATTATTTAAAAGAAGAATATATGGAAATAATACTGCTCTCTTCAAGTAGAACACAATCGAATATACGGTTTTTGCTTATTTCTTACAGCACGCGATGAAACCCTACTTTAATCGAAGCTTATAATGATTAGTACCCGCAGTTTATAGTTTCAATCAATATAAAGTCGATTTAAATAGGAAAAAGACAGAGAACATATGCCGTATACAGAAATCATTTCATCGATTGATTTACATATGCTATCCTCGTTTTTCTGCTTTCCATATCTATATACCCTCGATCAGTTGGTTTGCATGTGTTGTTTTTCTTTCTTTCCTTCCTTCGGTTCGCTATACATATATCTCTTCGACCCACGCAGTTCTTGTGGTATGTATATCTTTTTTATCTCTACACACTCATTGCCAAGAAAATCAAAGAATATCGATGATATATCAAAAACACGCTACGAAACACTTTTAAAAGTTTAAACTTTGGTTAATCGAAAACATTGGACAAAAAACTTGATTGTTCAATTTCTTTTTGTCGTTCTATTTATTGCTTGTGACTCTACGCCGAAGGTATACAATTATATCTTCATGTGATCGTCTAGTTATGCAGATTGTACACGATCTGATTACATATGTATCCATTCTTAAATAAATGAGAGGCACTAATTCAGCTATGCATCACGAGCTTTTTCGACTTCGCTCCTTTGAAGTCATTTTTCAACATCTTCGTCTGATGTTCGTCAACAAACTCACACGCCACACATTTTGCAATTTCATCTTACATTCCAACATGAATTACCAACTTGCAGTCTTTCTCATCTCAACACATTTTATTTATGTAATTACCGTTATTTCCTTCAAACTAAACCAGTTAACATTCTGATTCAAATCGGTTCAGATATTTATGTTCAATTATTTCCACAAAACATATTGATAGGTACACACGTGAATCAAACCAATCACCGGAATCCAACAGGATATAGATCAATTATGTACATGTTCCGATTTGTTCCAATGTCCGATTCCGTCGGTTGGGATCCCGTTGAATTTCCGACAGCTTTCTGTCGGAAATAAACGGGATCGATCGGCACCGTTCATCTATTCGCTTGACAAGGGAAATTTGCAATTTATATAGAGAAGTGAATCTCGCGCTGAGAAGATAATAGCGTGACTTTGATTTGAACAGGATCTTAGTCGTTTATTTCTAACGTAGTGCAAAATTTTCACAAGAGGTACTTGGTGAAAAGTGGTAATAATTTGAGATTCTCCACCTCCTCAGTAGCTACGACTCTCCCTCTATTGTACTTTCTCTTCGTTCACGCACTCTCATCGATCTCGACTATGTGTCCGACACCGCCTGTCACTGCTGGGTGTCGGATAAGATACTCACCGCATCAATCTCGAATAAAATTTTTCCAATCGACTATCGTAGCATCACCTAATATTTGAATGTTACGTCTAATAAATTTATGTGAGTCTAAACCCTGACACCGATACAACTTGAGATCTAGTATTTGTTGTATTGTAAGCTTACTATGCTCAAAAAAAGTATCTTTACGTAGAGAACGAGACGACTTACATACTCGACAGCGCCATTTGCATTTATCAATCGACTTTGAACATGATCCTAAATACCAATTACTGTGTTTTTTTTGGACAGAATTCAGCTGGATAAGTATGTAATAAGCCGACACGTTGACAAAAACTAATAGTTTTTGCTAAATCATCGGTTAGATTATTCCTTTCACGAACAGAAAGGTCATCAAGAGCTGGAATAGGAGAATAAGCCATTGTGAATGAAATCCGCTACTGCCAGGGAGTGTTATTTATAAAACATAATTAATTAAATGATCGATAATCTCATTCAAATATATTAAACTGATCCTTCTATAGATCATTATTTCTTTAGATTATAAACAAGACCCCTCTCTCTATCGATCATCCTATCTATTAAGTGGATAAGCCAATAATTTCTCTTTTCTTTTCTCTCATAAAGTTCACCGATCAGATGAGGGTGTCGTCAATCTGAAGAAGTACCGATCAGCGAAGTGACACGTTGTGTATCGTGCTATAACTGTTTTCTCAATATAAAACCAAAATTATTGCTTTAACTTTATAACAGAATATTATTTATCAAACACCACAGTCCAATAAAAAATAAAACAGAAAAAACAAATAAATAAATAAATAATTGATTGTCAATTGATCACCTCGTCAGCGTCACTATCGCTAGCCACAAAATTATTCGTTGAACCTTCCGTGATACTCAACAAACGGTAACGAATCGGTTCATATTGCGATTGAACATAGACTAACTGTTTCGAATATCGACAGGCAACAATAGTAAAGACCAGACCCATTAAAATCACTGAAATTAAGCAGACAATCTCCACGTATCCCCAATTTCGTAGTTTCACTGTTGTTTTAGTAATTAATGTGTGAATTGTGTTAAGAATATCCGTTTTGAAGAATTCCTTGAGAATACCTTGAACATTGTTGAATGAACCATTGGTTTCTACTTCTTTCAGCTGAAGTACATGCGACATCAACGGATAGAAGTCAACGCTACGAAATGATTCCACTTGTAAATTAGTTCGAAATGCCGGTCCGAATGCGTAAAATATCGGATGCATAGATGTTTCTTGATTATCATGACCGTGAGCACCGAAACTAACATGAGACTCATCATCACCTGGACTAATAATCTCCCAGCCGAGTTTAG
>CAJNOJ010000843.1:0-16631 GCA_905250025.1 Adineta ricciae | reverse complement strand
CATCAATTCCATTATCCTACGGACAATCATCACCAACATTTGTCAATACACTCGGTGGTTGGATTGTTAATCCAACAATGCCACAAATGTTTCATCCAATGTTCAATCCTCATCAACCATATGGTATGATCAACAACTTCATCAGTAATCAAACGTTTATATTTGATTTCTTTTTTTTTTAGCTGTGTTACCGCTGTCGCCATTAATGTGGAATACTTTTTATCCTCAAACAGCAATGCAACCACCGTTTATTCCTGTAAGTTTGGAAATATGTTGAATTGATTACAATTGAAGAAATATTTCTTAAGGATCCGATGATTTCATCCACAATGATGAACATTTCGTAACAGAAGTCTTTTCATATTTGTGTTCTTTTCAAAAAACAAATTGTATAAAAATGATCTGTTATTTTGAACAGTTGTTCTTTCTCTTCTGTCAAATTGAATCACTTTTCTTCTTCGTTTTTTTTTCTTACTCTTCAGAGTAAAAATGTTCTTTCTCGTTGTTTGTTTTCTCTATTTATGTAAATAACTTTCATTCATCTCTCTTCAGATATTATTCAAACGTGTGTCTGTGTTATCCTATTACTTATTACATCTATCTAGTTTCTTTTTCTTCTCTATTATTCTACTTGTGTTATCGTGTGTTCCATTTTTTGGAAAAAGAAATAAACTGAGTATGGAAGAAGAATTACTCTCAAATACAAATCAGAGAAAATTATACGCTACTTGTTGGAATGTGTAAAACTAATCTTTGGATACGCGATAAGTCCATAGAATTGCCTTATTATCGAATAATTCGATCGATATTTAGAAACTCAATTCCAGTTGTTTATGAGAAAAACGCTAAAAGGACGAGACTGGTGGGCAGACAAAGCTTTCTTATGTTATGTATAAACAGCTGATGAAAATTTTGCTTTAAAAATAAAGTTCCTAACAGATGATAAAATTTTCAATATGTATCTCATTTTACATATAAACTTGCGAAATCAATTGAGATTATTTAGGGAAGAATAGATTAGTATTATTAGTTTGATTTATCAACAGAAATTAGTAAAATGCACGTATCTTTCAACAATGATCATCTCCGAATTGAAATCTCATTCACGCTAGAGCAACGTCGTTTATGAAACAAGATTAAAAGTCAAAACCAAATTAAAGTCGTCTCAGCTATCGTTGGTATTATTAATAAAAAATAAAGTATCGTCATCTGTTTGTAAACATATTGTATTTTTCGATGTATTGTTTCTCTTTCGAATAAGTTATAAGTTTACAACGGAATTGATTACCAATACCACCATTTCATAAATACGTGAGAAAAGATCTCGATTTGACCCATCTGATATAGCGAACAAGCGAAAGGATAGTTCAGCTAAAGCAAGTCGATATGTTCATAGAATATAAGACAAAGTCTACGTATAACTTCATTAATATAGATACAACTCTTAGAAAATCACTTTGTGCTCGACAAGAAGAATACCGTCGGAATGTGATTGTGCTGTAATATGTTGTTCAATTAAATATTCAATTAACTAAAATCATGAAGTATATTCATGTAACATCTACTTTTATCTATGATTATACTCATAATTATATTTGTCGAAGAATTCAACTATTTCGGTTATATTACTTAAAATAGAAGAACTTACCAAGAAAACATAAATAATGATCTGCTATTCGATATAATCTTTTCAAATAATCTTTTTGTCATATTTATGGTTGAAAGACATTCATTTTCTGTCATACATATAATCAATCTAATGGGCTAAATCAGTCGTCGTCTGCGACCTTCCCAATTGAGAAAGGTTATGGCGCAATTACACACAGCTGCATCATAATCAGTGCATTTTGCGTGATTGTTATACTCACTGACTATAAACGATAAAAAAATATGTGAAAATTTTTAATCGTGTCAGATTAATATTGATATGAAACTATTTTCACATAAATATTATGATGTCCAATCAATGAAAATAAGTCCAAGATTTTATTTTGAAAAATCTCTTCTTAGAATTTAATTACATTGAATTTTCTCTATCCTAATTCGTCATTGTGATTAATTTAAATTGAATGATGTTCTAAATGGAAAAATGTTCATCCGAATCTTTTGTTTGTCATATTTTGTTTTATTTGTTCTAACGAATAGACGATATGTCAGTGTTCTTTTCAAACATCTATTAGCATGAAGAAGTGTTCGATAGAAACATTGCTTTTTAATTCACATAAAAAAGATGAAAGGAAGACCTATAAACAAAACGAAACGAGATAAATAAGGTTTTACTTTTATAGAATTGTGAAAAGTACCATTAGTACTAGTTATTTTTTCAATTGAATAATATATATATTTAGAAATTAAGATAAACATGCCGATAAAAACAATCAGAAGCGCGTGCACAGTAGTTAAGCACATCTTTCCTATGAGATATAGAAACAGCTGGGAAAACTTCATCATTAAATATAGTTCGTAACATATGTAAACTTTCTCAAAATCGCATTTATTTTTCAGTATATAACTGATCAAATCCATTAAAGATATTTAGGAAATACGTTGGTGTTGTTGGCTCAATTTATCGAGAGAAATTTGTTAAAATGCACGTATCTATCAGTATCGTCATTGCTTTAATTGCTTTTGGTTCTGTTTACTCAACATCAGTGCCATATCCAACTGCTAATAATGATCTTCTTCAAGCTCAAATTCACTTCTTAGCCTCACTCACACCTGAGCAACGAGGTTTATGGGGTAAAATCAAAGATAAAGTAACCAATGCTGCTATCAATGCTGGTATTAGTGCGGCTGTTGGTCTTATTGGTAAACGTGATGCTGATGATCAAGAAGTTGAATTATTCTTGGCCTCACTTACACCTGCTCAACGTGGTTTATGGGGTAAAATCAAAGATAAAATCACAAACGCTGCTATTGGTGCTGGTGTCAGTGCTCTCGCTGGTCTCATTGGTAAACGTTCAACTGATGATCAAGAAATTGATTTATTTTTAGCGTCCCTCACACCTGAACAACGTGGTTTATGGGGCAAAATCAAAGATAAAGTAACCAATGCTGCTATCAACGCTGGTATCAGTGCAGCTGCTGGTCTTATTCTCGGTAAACGTGCTGCTGAAGATCAAGAAATTGAATTGTTTTTAGCTTCCCTCACACCTGAGCAACGCGGCCTATGGGGCAAAATCAAAGATAAAGTAACCAATGCTGCTATCAATGCTGGTATTAGCGCGGCTGTTGGTCTTATTGGTAAACGTGACGCTGATGATCAAGAAGTTGAATTATTCTTGGCCTCACTTACACCTGCTCAACGTGGTTTATGGGGTAAAATCAAAGATAAAATCACAAATGCTGCTATTGGTGCTGGTGTCAGTGCTCTCGCTGGTCTCGTTGGTAAAAAATAATGATTCAATATCGATTTTTAAACATACGTACTTAAGTCTCATATGTATAATCTAACTTTTGAATAAAGTGAAGTTTTTCTTTCACGATCGAATAAAATCATTTATGATTAAAAGTGTATCATTCGTAGAGAATAAATATAATAAAATAACATGAAATGTATCTTGTAATACATAGAAATTGATCGCAGATATATTACTTTTGAGGATAATAAATCTTAGATGAACAGAAATGTCCATAAAATATGGATATGTCAATGAAATATATCTTCGATATCACAAAATCGACTATCTTGTAACTAAAAATAACTATGAATATTTATTCTCAGTGTAATCTTATTGGTTTTCTTATGAAGAAGCATCTTGTAAACATAGATAATCTGTTTGTTTGGTAGTATTTCGCATTTGACAGATTTTGTCAAAAGATAAAATTGGTCAAGAAAAGACAATCGTGATCGAGATTTCGAATCTGCGACTAGTTTTGTAAAATTTTGCCGATAATTTCAGAATTTAATTTCAACAAGAAACATTTGAACGAGTTCTCCTGCAAACGTTACTTGTTTATAAATTTCTTACAAAAGAAAAATAAGTAGTATAATTTATCGAAAGACACGATGTCTTCTATATTGGTAATCAATTTTTTCAGTCACTTTAATACATCTTAAGATTGAAATTTCTTTATCTCGAAGCAGAAATTTGACTGAAATGAAATGTTTCTAAAACTTAAAATTGCAATCTTTGTGGAGTTAAATTTTCGAGATCAATATAATCAGCTGAAACGATAATTTATTGATTTGAATCATATTTATCAAAACTATTTTGCTTAAAAAATTGAGATTGAATTTGTAAACAATTCGTATTTGGATAATCATGAAATTAAAATATTTATCGAAAAAACAATGAGATCTTTTCAGTGTTGTTTAATATACAAAGATATTGAAAATATCAAAGTTGACACACAATATGATGGATAATTACGAGATTATTGTACTAAGAATCGAACAAAATTTTGAAACAAATCATTTAAAATAAATTCAATAAACTAAATGACTTATAACAAAAGAATTCTATTCTATTGTTTCAAAAACATCGTGTTAGTTGATCATCACATTATACAATGTTGTGAAATCATTTTTGTACTAAATCTCAATGAAAATACTTTCAGTGAATAATTATTAACTAAAACATCACTAATAAACAGATAAATTAATATAAAACTAAATCTATTTGATAATCATTTCTATTGATATTTTGTCAAAATAATAATCAAGATCATCTTCAACTTCATTCATTGATCACATATTAATAAAGAATTGATCTAACAAATCTTGAGAATGAGATAAATGTTTATTTTAATAGCGAATAGATGTTGATGTCTATGAGTGCCACTTATTAACACTCTGAATACAAAAATAAATGTTTATCAATATGAGTCATTTCAAGTTTACAAAGAAAATAATGAGTTTTCTTCAATACAACCATAATACATTTTAATTGATCAAAGTTAAATTTGATTTTTGACAATAAAAAATGAAATGAATTCAATAGTAATATTAAACAAATTTCGATAAGAGAAAAATCTGGATTGGAATTTAACATATTACTCTTCAACTTCTTGTCAATATGTTAATCGAAAACAGAAATAACAAACGAAATAAGATAGAAAATAATTCAGTTATTGCCATATGAAGAACACAAAATGTTTCTTTTCTTTTAAGAGAGAATTGTATCAAAGATGAATTCGAAATTCTTGATGAAAAGATATCAAATGAATAAAATTTTGAAACGAAATTTTATTTTCATATAGATAACAATATGAGATCCGAAAAAAAAAACTTGTTCCACTTGAATCTGTGTGTTACTTGGAATTTTTTTATTTTTTGTTGAAGAAAAAAAAGACAAACGTTGTTCGAATTGAATTGAAAATTAGTTATTATAAAGTTTTCCATGGAAAAAATTCTCCACGTGGATCTCGATGTTGAATTCGATCTCGTGCATCTTTACAAAGAACATCTCCTGAATCTGCATCAAGTAAAATTAATGTTGGAATACCAGTGATTTGAAATTTTCTTCCTAATTCTTCTTTCTTTTTTCGTTCACTGTACATTAATTTTAACCACGGCATATCTTTACAATATTCATTAAATGCTCGTTCATCGCGATCAGAACTAATAAATATAATCTCAAAATTTTTCTCTTTTGTATGTGTTTTATAGAATTCAGTTAATGTTGGTGTAAATCCACGACATGGTGGACACCTAATTAAAGAAAAGAAATGAATAGAAAAGTGAATGAAATTATTTCTCAACATACCAATGTGCACTGAAATAAAGAGCAATGACTTTGCCTTGATATTTTTCATCATTAAGATCGACTTCTTCATTTGAACTATTCAGAATATGTCCATCGAATAATTTGGCGACACCGGCCATGTTTGCTTTCTTAACGTGTTATTTTATACAGCTGGCTAATAGAAGAAAGACAAAGCAATGGCAATTGTAGTGTCTGCAATGACTTGCAGTTTTTTTTCTTGTTATTGTTTTTATTCTCAGCTGCTGCGTGTATATCAAAGAAAGATCGATAAGAACATAAACGAAAAAAGTCAAAGAACGAGACAATATTTTGTGTGGATATATTCTCTACGAATATATTTCAAAAGAACTATAACTCAGCGGTTTCGTTTTCTTTTTTTTTATTAATAAAAATTTGACTTTCAATATGATTGATATTGACGATCATTTTCATGTCAAAGAAAGTAAACTAAACTAAACAAAGACAAATATTTTCTTTCGAGTCTTCCTATCTTAAATAATCAATGTTCGTATGATTCAGAAGAGTAGAATGTATGTGAATCAAATGGTTGACACAACACAAAATCTCAGGATATCATTTTTCTTGTTAGAATAATATTATTTACATTTGTAGTTCAAATTACAAATTTGATTTAAGAAGAAGAAGAAGAAAAAAAAATGTTTTTTATCAGTTGAATTGAGTAATTTGATATATGTTCGTTATTGAGAAAAATGTTAAGATGTAATATTGTCAATGACTGACATCTTTTGAAAAGACTGAATTAGACTTTGAAGTACTGACTGGTTGAATTTGACAACCTACGAAAGACTTGTCATTGCACATTGTAATAGAAATACCAAGAATAAAAAGCCGAACATGTTTAGTTGATTTTTTGTTTTTCATAAGATATTTTCGAACCGATGGCAACAAAACGTAAAGTTCCTGACAATCCAAACTCTGAGTTAATCGATTTTCTCAATGGTAAGATAATCAATTTCTTTTACTTTCCATTTCATTTATATAATTTTGATAATTAGAATTAGGCGAATACGAGAAAAATGTTTCTCGTGCAATTCATAAATACAATGCTTATCGAAAAGCAGCAAGTTCAATTGCTAAAGTTGGTCATAGAATCGAAACGATTAAAGATATCAAAGGATTAGTAAGTTGTTCATCTACTCATCAAGTTTCGTTTTCACATTGCTTTTTATTAATAGGAAGGTATTGGAAAGAAAATTGAAGCAAAAATTGAACAATATTTATCAACTGGAAAAATCAAAAAGTTAGAAGCGAATCGAGGTGATGAAACAGGTGCGGCTATAACACAAATGACACGTATTATGGGTGTTGGGTATGAAGATTGTTTATTTAGTTTAGTTTGAAAGAAAATGTTTGATATTGAATGATTTAGACCTGCACATGCGAATAAACTTGTTCAACAGGAAAAAATCAAATCAATTGATGAGTTACGTGCACATCCAAAACGTAATACATTATTAAATAAAACTCAACAACTTGGTTTAAAATATCTCGAAGAATTTGAACAAAAAATACCTCGAGATGAAATGAAAGAAATGGAAGTATGTGTGATTTATAGATTATTATAAGAAGATATAAATGAGTGTTGTTTTAGACAATTATTCTACGTGAAATTACTGCAATTGATGATGAATTGAAAGCAGAAATTGTTGGTAGTTATCGAAGAGGTAAAATGTTCATCTTTTGAACGAAATGAATGATTATTAACGATGTAAATAGGTGCAAAAGCAAGTTCAGATATTGATGTTTTGGTAACACATCCAACAGCCACTAAATTATCTTCATTTCTACATAAAATAGTCGATATTCTAACAGAAAAAGTTGCTTTTATCACCGATACAATTTCTATTGGAGACTCAAAATTTATGGTAAAATCGAAAACATCTTTTCTTTCGAATCGTTTATTTCAATATTTCTTTAACAGGGTGTTTGTCAATTAGAAAATACGAAATTACATCGTCGTATTGACATAAGGTAAATATATATTCAAATATGAAAATAATCGAATAAGAAATATTTGATAGAGTATTCCCAAGCGAACAGTATCATTGTGCATTGCTTTATTTCACTGGAAATGATCAATTGAATCGTCAAATGCGTATTGTGGCACAAGAGAAAGGTTATAAATTAAATGAATATTCAATTCAAAAAGTTGGATCAACCGGTGTTTTAAGTAAACCATTACCAGTGTCATCAGAAAGAGATATTTTTGATTATCTTCAAATGGATTATAAAGAACCAAATGAACGAAATGTCTAAACGAACAGTTTTTCTTTTATTGTACATAGAAAATGAAACATTTTCCAGCTTGAATTTCACTCATCTCAGTTTTACTTAATTTCGTTTTAATTTAACGAATGTCTCATAAATATGTTGATTAGTCCGACTCATTGAACTTTTTGTCATTAGAATCTAAAATGTCAAATTTGTATATTGATTGTTTTCTAATCAAATCGAATACATTTCAAAGTACAATAATAGAATATGTTGATGTGCGTTCTACACTTGTGTAGAGTTACAAATCAATTTTTCACCTTTAATCGCTTTGAAGAATAAGATAAATGTACAATTTAAGTCTAAAAAAGATCCATCATTATTTTAAAGTATATTTTTATGTCAAAGTGCAATGAAATATGATGTAGTTTTGGCATTTAAACGTAAGAAATAGTATCAAAAACATCACTTTTTACTGCTGACATCTGTACTGTTCTACTTGTTATGTTGATATCGATGTCCTCTGTCAAAGTGATTTCTAATTCGTTGAATATAATATGCCATTCAAAGATCGCCATCAGTTCACTTATAAAAGTTATAAAGCTTCGTTTTAAAACACAGATTTTTTTGTTTCTCGCCATCTCATAAATTTCAAGAAAAACATGTCTAAACATCTAATTATTGTTGCATTGTTATTGATGATCATTGTTAATACATTGGCCGAAGATAAATTACAAATTGGCATCAAGAAGAAAGTTGAGAACTGCGAACAAAAATCCAGAAAAGGTGATCGTCTTCATATGCATTACACGGTAATTCGTACATATGTTCCAAATTATCAACAAATCAATGTTCGTTTAGGGTACTTTGAAATCAAATGGAAAAAAATTTGATTCCAGTCGTGATCGTGGTGAACCATTTGTTTTTACTATTGGCACTGGTCAAGTTATCAAAGGAGTAAGTGAAATTTTCATTATTTAACCCTTAAAAATCTAATCAAATGAATATTTCTTTTTTCAGTGGGATCAAGGATTACTCAAGTAAGACAAATAATTTTACCGATTTTTATCTATTTGAATTTTAAACATTTCAGTATGTGTGAAGGTGAACAACGTAAATTAGTAATTCCTCCATCTCTTGGTTATGGTGATCGTGGTGCCGGTAATGATATCCCAGGCGGTGCTACCCTTGTTTTTGATGTTGAACTCGTTAAAATCGAACGAGGAAATAACGACCTATAATTAAAAACGTTGTTTTAACATTTTCATTCCCCAAAGAAAAGACATTCGTTGATTTTTCATTCTTTATATTATCGTAGTATAAACATCGTTTAAAATAAGATGATTCTCTTTCTATTCATACAAAAAAGAAACAGTACGCGAGAAAAAGCAAAGCCTTTGTTGATAGATCAAAATAACGAGACATAATGAAAAGAAGTTATCTTCTTTTTCATGTAATTTACAGAAATGTTTCACTCCAAGATCAAGAAATGAAAGAATGAAGGAGACAATAACTCGTTTGTCTTCTATATGATTATGCCACTGCGATTAAAATTTGACTGTTTCTAAATTAATTTTTTTTTGAGAAAACAAAGTCATCACGAAATTCCAACTACTGAATTATAGTCATCGGAGATATTATCCGTCTAGTTCTCTTCCAGAATAATAATACTCGTAATTTCTGTTTTAATCGAGGCAATGATAATAGAATCGCATAGGGTACAATGATTGCTGGTACATATACCATATGTGAAATATATGGTGAAAGAATTTTATGACCAAATTCTGGATGACCGGATGATTGAACAATAACGATAATTATATAGGGTAAATCAAAAACAATGTAGGATATTGAAACAAGTCCCAATTGAATAATCATTTTTCGACATTGACGCCATTTAGTTTCTCGTTTCAAGCGTGATGTTTNAGAATCGCATAGGGTACAATGATTGCTGGTACATATACCATATGTGAAATATATGGTGAAAGAATTTTATGACCAAATTCTGGATGACCGGATGATTGAACAATAACGATAATTATATAGGGTAAATCAAAAACAATGTAGGATATTGAAACAAGTCCCAATTGAATAATCATTTTTCGACATTGACGCCATTTAGTTGCTCGTTTCAAACGTGATCTTTGTTTGAGAAACCGTAGGATAAGAATGGCACTGAAAACAGCTACTAGTAATACTGGAACAACATAATGAGTAAGGATATCATAATAAAAAAACCAAATTGGAGCTGATTTCAAATAACAAAGACTACCACAACGAATTGTTTTATCATCATAAGCCATATGACATGGATAAATAAAAATTAAATAGAAATATAATGTTGGAGTGTAAAGAGAAAAGAAAATCAATGGTATATAATGAAAAAGAAGACGACGTTGACTTGTACGAACGAGTTTGGTATGAAACACAAGGATATGTCGTTCTATTGATGCCCAAAGCATCAAAGATATCGATCCATACCAAATACCATAATCGACAAATTGCCAAGTAAGACAAAGGATAGGCGAAAAGAGTGGCACTGATTTCGATAGTGAATAGCTCATTGTTAATGATAAATCAATGATTAGATCAAGAAAACAATAAAGTAATATCATAATAATTACATGATTGTGTAAAGCTCGTCGTGCCGTTCGATGTGCCAAAATATGGTACATAACAAATAAATAACATGGAATAGCAAAGATTTGTCCCATAAGAAATAAGAAAAATTCAATTTGAATCCATATGTCACTTACACTTTTGTCAATTTCATCATTAATTTCAAGAGATGAAAAGTTACGAGGCATTGTATTCATACTCGTAAAAGTAAAAATGAAAACTAAGGTGTCATCTGGTTGATTGTGCTCAAAGGATGATTTCTTGATGAATCTTATATATCGTTAGCAAAAAAATTGTCTTACATAATTTATCAGATATTCATATTTGTCTATCGTGTGATTTTGTAATTGAACACATGATAATTCAATTTGTAATTATATTCAGTTCATGTTACAAATCATGCATTGTTCACGCATTAGCCTTGTGTTGTTCCACAACTTAGACTTTGGACTTCAAAGAACTTCACAATATTTGATAAATGAATGATATCTGCATGATTTTTGTGTAGATTTTGTATAATTTTCTCTTTTAAACAACAAAGAACTGCTGTTTGAACTAAAAAGCGAGTTAATTATATCCATTTACAAATGTGTCACATTTGTTTTTTGTTTGATGAATGATTTCGATGAGAAAAAGTGAAAATATCTCATGTGGTATGCACCTAATGGAAATTGTTTGCGTTCCAAAATTTCTCGTAAAATAGGGTGGAATTGATAGAGTATTGTAAAAAATGATGGTATTATAAGAAAAGTTGCTTCAAGTGAAAATATCGGATTTTATCATTTGCTTTGAATTTATTATTCGAGAGAACCAAAGATAGATAAGTACAAATGTTTGTGCATCATATAATGAAAAGTTTTGACAAACCAATAGTAAGCGTATCAATCTATTTAACAACGATGTTGATCGTTTCTTACAAACAATAAACGCGTCCTCTTTCTAAAATATATTCTGCTCTTATTTTGATGATGGCATACAAGAAAATGACGCTGCTGACTACCTCTATATAGATAAGAGACTATGTTCTACTCAGTGATTCTCAATGTTTCTTCATTGATACAATGGATAATTTCGCTCTTGCGAATCTATGTGTTCAAAAAGGCATCGACGAAGTCTTCGTCATGCTACTTTCACATCGAACTTTAGATCTTATTATTAATATTGCTATCTGGACTTGAAATAAAAAATCCTAGACTATTTCAAATGATTAAACTCAATTGAAATCGAGAAAGATGTTCTCAAATATTTGTTTTGTTTTCTATAACTATCATTATAAAAACGATGAAGATCGATTTGATTAAACATAGCATCAAATTCTGGTTTTGTCGAGTATACGGAAAAACATGCACGTCTCGGTAAAGATTCATCATGAAAGAAATTTTGAAAACTGCAATGAAATTCAATCAATTCATTTATTCACTGACACATCAAAAATACATACTGTGAGTGATGCGATGGATAGAGAGATGATTCATGAAGAATAGTTAGTCTACGACATGCTGATGCAAACAACATGATTCTCTGTTCGTCTGTTAGACCCTCCTAGTCATCAACATCCGTTTCGTATTTTCATAAATCAAAGAATTGTGTAACATTTTCACTCCTATATTTGCATCTTTAACAAGTGATCGTTATCACGAGTTTTTGCAACAGAAATGTTCGTTTCATTACAAATCTCCTACTGTCGCAGTAAATATTTCTGGTTTCTACTTCTTACTGAAATTCCTATATTGCTTTTTCTTATATCTTTGCGTTTTTCGTTTTAAGGAATCCAAGTTTACCGTAACTGTTACCCATAAAGAATGAAATATTTATTCCGCGGAAATCTGACAAATATTTTTAACTCCTCGAACGTCGTGCTGGTCATAGTTTTTCTTGTGAATGAGCAGATGAACGAATTGCCAGAATTGTTAACTCGACAATTGTTGGTGGAATATCAACACAAGTCAAAATACTCGAAAGATAGTCGAGATCCAAATATTTCACAAGTTTCTGCACGAACACTTGACAATTCAGATTTGCGTCCCATTGTTCCGCACCGTTATTGTGTTCGACAAGATCTTTGTAATTTTCTTCACCCTATGCAGGCAAACATAATCAAACAATAGTTGAGAAACAGGGAAATTACTGACCGCATTGATAAGATGAGACACCCATTCGCCAGGGATTTCGTATCGAGTATTAGCCAGTTGACCGATAAAGTATATAGAGCCTTTTCTTCCACTAACCATTGCTTTTCCATGACCGAATTGAGATTTTCCAGTTGAATTTGCAGTTACATGTAGCATCACTCCACATAATTTATCAATTTCACCAGTAACACTAACACGACTCTCGCCAGCAACGTCGACAGACAGACTGTGATGTTTATGCTTCTCTATCAGTTCACCTTGATCGTGTACATACAAATAACATCCACCAGCATAACGTGTATCGACCACAGACAAAGGAAAAGAATCTCCCATAATCAGTTCCTGTTTACCAAACTTTATTCCCATAAAGAACAATGAAATCAAATACAATTATCTAAAATATAGGGGAAAAGTGATGAGCGATCGAGCAATCGAATGAAATTAGAGGGTATTGCATAGAATAGATCGGGTGATAAACAAAATCAAGAAATAGTAACAAGAGATCGATATATATATTACAGGGATAATCAGCAAATTAACAATTAGTTGCTACAATCTCAAATTAAAAGGAAATTGGAAAGATAAGCACAAGAATCACTATGTCGATGTTTATCTTTGTGTCAAAATATAGATGTTATCAATAATACCTTTCATGTAGAATAGAGTGTAATTGACAAAAAAGAAAAGCATTCCTACTCTAAAATCTAGTGAGGTCATAGGAGTCTGTGAAAAAACATAATCAATTTAAAAAATAAAAAATAGGAGAGAGCGTTTTTCTTCGCAGAGAAGCTGTGTTTCACTCGTCTTTACATGACCTTCAAGAAGAAGGAAGGTTTTATTTCTGAGATGGTCACCATCGTTAATCAATGCATATGAAAATCAATGCTTATATATGTCTGTTCGGCATACATTCAGCTTTTGCAATCACCCGCGTTACTTTTAGATACGGAGAAGGCTGCAAAATACTTGGATGAAATATATTTTTATTTTGGGTAACCACTTTTTTCTTGAAGAAGTACGTCTTTTATAACATGAATGATCCAAGCGTCATATGAATCCATTTGAAGTTGGAAGTTAGTACGCAAACTAAAGGTAGATTGATAGCATACCGAACCATAATTATCAGATTTTTATTATGCGCGATAAGATATGTGGCAAACACGTACGAATGAAAACGTTTCTTCGGACACATTTCTCTCTGAGTCATCTATCGCTTTCAAATATGTAAAGTCTTTCGTGAATATCTTTTGTAAGAATGATCGAAAACTCATTCTGGTAATATGGAATATCATACTATACCTTCACTTTTAGTTGCCTATCATAAACAAACACAATAACTCTTCGATTAGCACGAATTGTTTCTACATTCTTATTCTTTTGATATAATGCAACGATATGCCAAAAGAAAGCTGATTTATTAGAAAATATTTTCCGGGAGATCATGTCCGTTCACAAATGTGTCCCATTTGTCTTTTGGTATATGTTGAAAAACCTGTTCTAATCGATCCACAACTCGTTTCTTTGGTACACGTATGAAGATTTTCAAAATTCGATCCGAATATTTTTCGTAGATATTTGCATAAATTTCTGGATCTTTTTGAAAAATATCACCAAGTAAAATGAATTGTCTCGAACGTGTTTGCTGGAAAAACATGTGTAAAATATTTGTCTTCTGTCTGATGAATGATTTTGACGAGAAGAAGTGAAAGAAATTCGAGTCCAACCAGGTAAAATGTCTCATGTGATATGAACCTAATGGAAATTGCTCACGTTCAAAAAATTCTCGTAAAAATGGATATAATTGATCGGGTGAAGCAGTTAAATAATGAAATGTGGCATTGTAAGTCGATTCATAATGACGATAACGTTCAGCCATACCAGGCACAGCTTTATATTGACCAGAAAATGTATTCCGAAGAACAGCACGTGCACTGGTTACACCAGTTATTTTGATTGTATCATCCTATTGAATAACATTCTTTGAAATTTTGTTTGCTAATTCTATTTTACTTACAATATCACTAATAACTGATATTCCATTATCATCACATAAGAAGATTTCACCTTTTTTCTGAATATTTTTATCTACTGTTGAAACGGAATATTCAACTTTTCCACCACTTCCACCTGGAACACGAAAAAGTTGAATATCATCATTTGATAATTTAAACTGTTTTTCAATTAAGCCATGTGAATCTGTGTATGTACACATTTCATTTTTTAAACCATCAATACATAATGCTCGATGTTTTTTTCCACTTCCAGTAAAATAAGCGATGCGATCTTGATCAACATCACCAACAGTTGTCAAGAGGATAGTTGTGGCAAGACGAGCACGAATAGGATTTACTTCAAGAAACCAACCTTGAGCATAAAGAATCCAATCATCTGTTGGATGAGCCAGTGCAGTTAATTCCATTGATTCAGAATGATGACGAAATGCAACTGATGGAACGAGCATTAATTCCTGACGATTTGATTGCAGCAATTGAGATGTTAAAAGACATTTTTCGACAAGAATAAAAAGATAAATCCATATATGAAACGACTTCCACATGATTATTTCTATAAAATACACAATGACTGACACTTACACTCAATGTATGAAGGATCAAAGATGAGAACGGATTAATATATAGCTTCGATCCTATTACATACAGATTTTATCTTTTCATTTATGCATTCATTTTTAATTGCTAACATCGAATGTATGTACATACATCAATAAATATACTCATTTTCTTTCGTTCTCCGTTTTTACTTATCGATGTTATTGCATTTTTTTTTCTTTCGTTCTCGTTCTATGTCGATTAAACAATATAACATAGAAATTCCATCTGTGGCCTATGAGAGACGAAAAAGGTCCATGAATAATACAAAAGCAAAGAAAAGAAAACATTTTATGTTAATATCTTTCTACTTGACGAACTTTTTCTTGCGAGATGACAATTTTGATGATATTCATTTCTCCAATCGAAAATAGAGAGTATTCAAAGATAATTGAGTTTCATTTTCTACTTCATTCAAACAATCGCAGAAAAGGAATCAGATGATACATAAATGCACATTCTTTATTTGAAGGTTAATAGCTCGAATTATATTTTATTTCAGAGATACAACGAAGTTGAACAATGAAGAAAGATCAAATTTATATTGACAATTTTTGTTCGAATTCAAAATAAAATATGAGACCATCTGATGTGATCAGATAAAAGCGAAGTAACTGATAGAACGTAATTTGGTTACAAATTTCTCATTCATCAAAGTAAAGCAATTTTTAACGCGATACAAGAAATAAAACTAATTGTATGTCAAATATATTTATGTTTTGTTTATCCACGAGCAAAAACTTGGATTTCAGCGACTTCAATACAAGTTTCATTGCCTCTTACTAATGGAAAAAGAAAACGGTAACTTTTGAATGATAAAGTATTATTCACGAGAATTTGTGTTTGACCGAAAGCGGATCTCCCAGGATCGGATAATAAACCTGTTGTATCGTTATAGAGTAATGTCCAACTCGATCCAAGAGTAAGAGAATAATCTGTATAATTACTACCTTCAATAGTAATGATCATCGGATCACGTAGAGAACCATAGCGTCCTGTAGCAACACGAAACGAATCGAGTATAAACGAGCCGCGGTTAGAAACGACATATGCGCCAGTGTTTTCACCACAGTTTGCACCGAACGTCCGTACACCACAAACACCGTATAAAGCTACACTCGTTGTCAAGTCATTGTCTAACATATTCTTTGGTGGAAAAAATGCATAGTAATTGCCAACAGAATAACCAGCTGTTGACGGCGTACTATCATGGCCAGCAGTTGTGTTCCACAATAAGTACACGAGTTCACCAGTTCCAGTAAGTAATGCTAAAACAGATAACCATGAAATGACTCTTCGCAATAATAAAAGAAAATGTCACGGACCTCGTC
>CAJNOJ010000842.1:0-20099 GCA_905250025.1 Adineta ricciae | reverse complement strand
ACAAGTATAATATAGCATCGCATAGTAGCGCCCAAAAAAATTTGTACGATGTGATAACCAATACAAAATTTGCATAATTGCATATAGGAGTAATGGTGGAAGGATGATATACGAGCACCAACTCATGATATAATTATAAAATAACGGCCCTGATGAAGACATTGTCTTTCTTGTAGGATCTCAAATTTTGTCTTATGTTTCTGAAACAAAAGTATTTTCAATGAAAGAGAAGTTAATCTGAAAGGAAAACTGTTAGTTTTTAGCATTTGACTAGGCCCACGTTTCGTAGAGGATGGTTCCGAATAAAACCAGTTTGGAAGCATTTAATCAGATAATTTAACAATTTCATTTTCTATGTACTCAACAAACATATGTTAAATGGAACGCATAGAAGTCCATTGCGTCTGAAAACTGATCGCTATCGGATTCTGCAGATTACATAAAAATCCTACCAAGCTACTCTCATAAATAACTGTATCTTAGGGATATCTGTAGTTCATCCAATACCACAAACATCCAACCTTTTGTTCGATGATGGTAGTGTATCCTACAATCACCGATACTTTGACGAGTTATATTCACAAACACCCACATTCACCCACTTTGGAGAAGACTCAGAAAAAATATATTCTCAACAAAGTTAAAAAAAAATGGACCTCTTCAACACAACTAGCCAAAATCTCTCTTGTAATCAGTAAAAGTGACTTAGTGAACCTCCACAAACATCCACAGATTCACACAATCGAAATTTCTGTCCGATACAACGAGATGCTCACTTAACATTTATTCTGGTAAAATTTTCTGTGGAAACAGCCGAAACTATAAGAGTATCTATAATTTACACTCGATTTGAAAAATATTTTCATAGGGGTGTACTGCTATGTTTTCGGCACTAGGAAAATTCGTCGCCAATGAGAGCGAGGGTGAGAATATGAGTGAGAACAGCACCCTCAAGATAAATCCTTTTTCCATCGATTACTGCTGTCAATTCTTTCATAGTGAGTTCTTAAAAACAATGATGAACCTTCTGTCTGGGAGTTGATTGAGATGATCAATGAAAACAGGGTTTATCAGTTTGTGATGAGTAATAAATCCCTTTTCGGTTTTTACACGAAAAAAGGTTGATCAAGGCGTCGATCACGTATGGATGTGAAGCTAGCACAAAGGAACTACCAAAAAATAAGTATTTAGTTGCAATCTTTTAAAAAATATGGCCAGTGAATAAAAACTAGTCTATTCGAATCATAATTTAATTTTGCATCGAATGGTGAAACTTTTATTCACCAGCCAACCTTTAGAGAAAATTTCACCTTCACTTTTATTCTTCTACTACGTAAGAGGAGAAACCTAGATAAAATATTTTTTGAAAAGATTTCAGCTAAATACTTATTTTTTGTGCTAGCTTCACATCAATCGATCACGTTGAAAAAATAGGTTTTTTTCGTGATGAATCCTTTTTGGGGGTTTATCATTGTACTGACATTTTTTTCAGTGAAGCTTTTCTTGGTGTTCCCAGAATGTAGAAGTACACTGCAAAGTATGACTGCACTGCCTCTTACTGGGGCNACCTACGACCACTACAACTACTACGGAGCCCACGACCACAACAACTACAACAGAACCCACTACCACCACCACGACAACAGAACCTACGACCACTACCACGACTACGGAGCCCACGACCACAACGACTACAACAGAACCTACGACCACTACTACGACTACGGAGCCCACGACCACAACAACTACAACAGAACCTACGACCACCACCACGACAACACAACCTACAACCACCACCACGACAACAGAACCCACGACCACCACCACGACAACAGAACCCACGACCACCACCACCACAACATCCACGATCACTGCGACAACTGCAGAACCTACAACAACAACTGCTACTACCACGACTGTAGCACCTACGACGACGACTACAGCCACCACTGCTAAGCCAACAACGGCAAAGACCACAGCGCGTGGAACCACTGCCACTACACGAGCTACAAGAACTAGTGTTGCAACAAAATCAACGGTTACCGCAGAACAAACAACAACAAGCGCACGAACAACACCGGTTAGAACAACCAAACGAGTTACAAAACCAGCGAATGGAACTTCGAAGTCAACAACAAGAGTTGGTACAAAGACAACATCGGCTACAACGACTAAATCAGGTATAACAAAGACGACCGGCTCATGGAAACCAGTCATCACTACGCCTATTCAGAGAAGTATCTGAAAATATCAGTGTATAATAAGTGAAATATTCTACATAAACTAACTGATATTGGTAAGGAGTAAGAATGTGAAAAAACATTTCTTCCGTAAGAAATTCTGGACGATAGAATACATAATGTCATTGATGATTTTTCGTTTGATCTGCTAGTTGTAGCATTCTATGATGGTAGATTGATCACTTTCACTTCCTCTCATGTGATCAAAATGAAAAGACTTTCGATCGTTTTAGCAACTACTAAACGTCAAGCAACTGATAAAACAACGAAACACACGACAGGTATGAAACGACATATCATAGTACTTGCTTTCTTGCATAAGTATCTGACTATCTGTTCATTCTTTCAGTTAAACCAAACAAGTCAACTAACCGCGCATGTTCGAGTTCCTCGTCTGACGAAAGTAATGATAGTCGTGAACAAAAACCTCGCGGTTGTTCGTTATCTCAAGGTTCGAAAGGCTGCAATCAACGTGTGCATGTTAAACGAGTATGCGTTCAATCTGAATACAGAAAATCAGATATATAGATCTTCCTTGCTCAGATTCTTTCCAGCACGGCAGGCAGAGGCGAACAAAGCCGTCGGTGTGCTAAGTGTGCTTTGAGTCACATTAGTTTCACTGTCCTTCTCGAAGGCATTACGCTCAATCAATTAACAAATCAATGTAATGAACGATATATGGACGATTTCAAACAAAGTTTAACCGACAAAATTCGAAAATTCCAACCGAACGGATTGAAATCAATGAAAATCACAAGTTTGACCACACATGAATCAAACGGTCTTGTTGTCGAACTTCTCTTTAATGTCACACCACAATATAATCAACGACTTGCCGTTGCTATCCATCGTGCTCTTGCATCATATGGAGTAAATTATTTTCATTTAGAATCAAATCCGCTTTAATAACTTTGTCTTGCTTCTAGTTTGATCAGTTAATCGAAGGCAGAAACTAACAGCATTAATAACAACGGCTATATTTGATTTTTCCTGTTTGTTTTTTGTAACGAACAGAAGAAGAAAGAGCATGAAAAAAATAAAGAATCGATAAAAAATCTCAATTTTATTGCGTCGGCGAATATACTTTCATGACTTTAAAGATACTTAATTGACGTAGAAAACAATGTTAAGTATTTCAAACGTGATGAAATAGAAAGCTCAACAAAGCAATGGGATACATTGACATCAACCATGTTTTCTTGTGTGGATTGTACGCACGTTTATTGTCTTCTATGGGAATTGTTTGTTCGTTAAGAATGTCATTTGTGAATGTTTGATATGAAGATTTATACTTTGATCATTTTCACATTCATCAATGAAATTTTAGGTAAAATAAAAGTCAACTTTTTTGCAGTTCGCCTTCGAATTTGTTTTTATTTCCACTCTTTCATTTAATCAACCAAAATTGTGTCAAACTGCAACTTGGAATTGAAAGACTGTTACTTTAGCCGATAAAAGCATTATGGAATACCTTTCATATCATATATTTTTGCCAGTTCTAGTAATACGATCTATTCTGTCAGACAGGTTCAATACAGGAGAACTTTGGATTTGATCTACTGCAAGTTCACATCCTATACCTGAAATATTAGAAGCTCACGTTCGGTTTTCGTCACCAGTGTTGGTGACGTTTTTTATCGACAATGTTTATGTGAATGGACAAGTTAACCGATGGATTCCAAAAAATAATACTCTCACTATAGTAATGAGTGTCAATGTTCTTCGTGCAAGTATTTTCATTGATGATAATTACTACATATTTACAAGTAACGCGACCTAGTGGCCGCTAAACCCTCTACTGAAAGGATAGTATTGGAGCGCTAAAATTGATCCAAAGAGAAAAAAAAGTTAGATACTGAATATCTTTTATTATAATTTTTAGTTGAATGAGTTGATGATCTACATAGTTTTTTCTCGCAGCTCGAAAAGACGTTATATATATACTATATACCTTAGAAAAATTATGGACACTATGCGACAGTCTTATAAATCTCATTTTTCAACTAATTTTCAAAAGAAACATCTAGTCGTTCGTCGGCCTCCCTCCGGTCGGCCACTCACGGCTAGCCGTTCCCATGCGTACTTATTTTACTATCTTAACTTCTTTCGGACGAAGATGCGTTCCGAAAATGAGCTCATTTCGGAAAATCAATTCATAATCAAAAACTTAGAAAGTTTACATAGCTATATGATTCTCTGGAAAAGGTTTCCATCTTCACTCCACCACGAGGAACCTTAAATAGCTGCTAGCTATGGTCGTGCAGAGTAACGATTAATTTCTGTCCAAGGAATCTTACAGCTCTATAAAAATCACAAAATTTATTCTTGAAAATATTATTCTGCAAATCGACGACTAGTCGCTCGTCGGCCTCCCTCTCGAAGACAACACTTGACAAGCGAAACATTATTTTGAATGACTGGCATCAGATGATATTCGTATAGTATAGCTGTTTATAAAAGTGTGTGATCTCAGCAATATGCTGATGACTATAGAGATCCAGCGATCGAACGTCAGTCAGCTATTACATTTTTTGTTCTACATATTACCACTTAAAACATTATCGTCTAAAAAATTGATCCTTTGTCGCAAAAAAGCGGGCCAGAAAGTGTTCATGAAAAAACTAACACCGGATTCGAGATCCTCGACCTCGATTACCCTTCGGTCAACCCTTCTTAGTCAGAGATGTAGACTGCTTTTTCGTTAGTGTAAAGTACGTGAACGAACAAACGAACGAACTTTAGCTCAAATTCTGTGTATACCCTTCTTTCAGTAGAGGGAATAAATATTTGAAAAACTATTTACTTGAGTGAAGAGGGGATCACAGACAAAATGATTTAAAAATTAGATCCAGATTTATAAGCAATCATCACCGATTTTCTCGATGGACTGTTACAGGGAAATCACTTGTATACATTTGCCTAATTCTTGTAGCAATCAGTGAAGCGCAAACATATAAAAGGTCGTACAGGTGACCAAGTTATTTTATCCGATCTTTTCTGCGTCAGATAGAGTATCGCCTTTAACGACCTATGCCATATCTTCATTGAATGTTTCGTGCGACTTTGAACTCATCTTCTACAGCGCCCTTTCGACCCCGTTACGCATCCCCTACCAACATCTATTCTCTACACAGTAGACGATAGTGTTCCATTACCTCTATCGCTTATACTGTGCGTCACCAAAAATCAAATTCGAAGTAGAAATTAATTCTCACACAGTTACGCAATTTTGACGACATTGGACTGCTTTTTTCGATGTGTAGTAAGAAAATCGGCTGTATTTAGATGGCTCACATAATCGTCTCTTCCAATAGCAACCAAGAACAAATCACTTGATCTGCCGTTTAGCATAACTCATGATCTGAATGCGCTCGCTGTAGCTGCTGCTAATGCAAATGACAATTACAAATAAATTATCCTTTGTAGTCTGATAGTGTCTGAATATGCCAGATCTTAGCTATGCCACTACTTTATTTTAAGAGTCGACATCAACTGTTTATTGAAAATATTTTCGTATGTGTTTGCATGGCAATCTCCAGCTAGATACTCTGTAGATGACTAAGTACTTTCCATTTAAATGGTTTTGAACAATGAGAGCCATCTCAAAATATTTAAAAAATCAACTAATCAGTATTTTACAGAGAATATTAGTCTTAATTAATCGAAGCAAACGCACCGAGATATAGTTTAGAGAAGTAACTGCATTAAAATATGGCGAAATCATTAAAACTACTACGACGCACTGAAGGGATTTTGCATAAGCGTATCGAGATGTTTTTCGATCTTTGAGTCGAGCTGGGTGTTTAAAGGGAGTACTTTTAGCAGACGGGTGTAAATCCAGCTAAGAAGTATTCTGGGGGTGTCTGGATACATTTTTTGATCGTACAATAGTCAAATTTGTGAATGCTATAAAGGCGAAAGGAGAAGGAGAGAAAGAGAGTAGAACCGCGTGGAGTGCTTGGATCTAGAATGAAATTTTTTAAATTCATATGAAACGAGTTAAGCTCGGATCTCGAGAGATACTTAGTGACCTTTGTGAATTAAAACGTAGATAACGAGACGCGGTTTCTGACAGGCTGCAGAATTATTTCGGAGCGGATGAAGAGCCGTGAAAATTATGGAACATGTGTCGTCTTTAATTCAATCAAGCGGAATATGTATAATGATTGATTGACTTTTTTAACCTATGAATAATAGCTAATATCCACCAGAAATATTCATCGTTTAATTTCTTAATGAACTGATACAAAACCCGTTTTCATTGAACCCCTACGATTTTAATCTATAATTAATTGAAAAAAACTACGTTGTGTACCATCTTTCCGTCGGGTTGAAGTTACTTTCGTCACTGTTCATTTACACGAATATAGATGAACGACTCTTTGCTGCTGTTTTTCGACCTCTCTGCAGGCTTTTTTGTCTGTCGTTTAATAGTTGCTGTGTATTGTAGACACCATCGACAGCGTATTATACGATCGTTTTTGCCTTCTTTCGCTGACTTTTTCTGCGTTCAGGCGAACACGGATACTATCAGATAAAAAACTGAGCTGTTCAGAAAAGGTTATATGAAACGAAGTTCACCCAATTAATTCTCTTTTAATGATAACAATGACTCAATTATTTAAATTATCGTTTATTATGCTCGTTTGAATAGTTACACACCGTAGAAATATTCAACGATAAGCTGATGAGTTACGTAGAATAAACAATAGGGGCCTAATCAATCGATGAATAAAAGCCTTCCTAGTTTCCCGATAGTGGGACGAAGAGCCTTTGAAAAAAAATGTAGCAGTACGGGCAAAACGAGTCGGCGAACGTTACAGGTTGAATTCCACGGCGCATCCGAAAGTCGCTGCCCATAACAGCTGGCATTACAAAGGAGTAGTACACCTGTAGTTGCAATTTGATAAATACGATTCATCGAAATACAAAACTGTCTACTAGGAACTTCGCTGCACTCAATGATATCTCTATAATTGGAAAAATGTCCTGTTTGATTTCCTCTCGAACAGGACTTAACTTTCATAGAGCTTTGTTAACCGAAACACAACAGAAACATGAGATGTGTTTTATAACATATGTAATCGTCATGAACTTCCCTCGCTCAAGTGTTATTTTCTTACATAGATCGCACGTTCACGGCACAGTTTATTCTTAATCCAGATACATTGATCGTTTGCGATGAAAAGTAGCTCTCACGACTCTACTATAGTATATGGGAAATAAAAGTTGTTTTTTTTGTGAATTATCCAGCCCGAGAAAGCTATAGACTCTTGAAGAGGTCAAGCATACTGTACATGCTCGAGGAAAGTACAGTGCTTTAGTCTGGCTCAAAACTTTAGAGTATAAAATGTTTACAAACAATATCTTAGGAAGCAAGCAAGGATACATTAACTTGCAATTTTGGGCAGAGTTGCGACAAAAACAGCGACTTACCGACGGATCATAATTCAGTAATGAATCGAGCAAGTTCACAGATACTGCAGTATACAGTAATATCGATTTATTGATGGATACAGGATGTTGCTGAGTGACGAAACCAATCGTCAGTGCGCCATCAATGTTGTATCTCCAATTACGATACACGATCTGGATTTCTTCTCAAGATACAAATAGCACATCCAGAACCGTCTAAAATTCTGCGTCTAATGAATGGTCGTTTACCACAATTCGCTGGTTTAAACACTTACACTTATAGATAGACATACATGGATAGTTATCACGCATAGATAGTCAGTATTACTAGTATTATAGAAAGATTCGTCGCTCGCAGCCTTTTCAGATTCTTATCATCTAAACCTACCTTCAGCATAGTACACCCATCTGTGCGATCCTCAACATCCTTCTATTTCTACTCCCATCTTCTTCCTCACCTACACCTACATTCTCAAAACGGGGTAAAAACTGTAGAGTTTATAATCTGCTGAGGGATGATAGAGTATTTGAATCCGAATGGCGACACATCGGTTCAGAAATGGCTTTAAACGAATATGTAAACTCGAACTGTACTAATGTCAGGAGAGGAAAAACGAAAAAGTTAGAGTTTGCTCACGTGTAACTGCAACCAGAGATCCAATAGCCATGGGGACTTAGCTGTGGACTGTGATTCGGCAATGAGTTCAACAGATTTATGGCTCCTCCATTATACAATACACAATAGTTCATTGATGAATCTCAGGTACACCATTATTATTGCATTTCTAATTGTGATATCTCACCTAAACCTATTCTCAAAGTCACTGCTCACCCACAGAATCTTCCTGAAGTTTGAGCCTGGTAGATAGTTCACGACTCTGCTAGTCGTTAGTCTTAACACTTCCGTCTACTGGCACACACAAATGGTTGAGCTTCTACTTTTATCGAAAGCTTTGCCCTTTCCATCAGTGGCCGCCTATACATATATCTGAGCACCTTCTGAGTTATCTATATCTCAGTTTATCTTCAACTTATCACACCTAGTCGCACATTTTTAAACGCTTTTCAGCTCTCACCCTTCTCTCTCACCCTCACCCTCACACTTCAATTAATCTTTATTTCTCACAATAAAACATGTATACATAAAACTAAAAATAATGCTCGAAGCGTTAATGTTAGTATTTGCTTCTTGTATTGGCATTCCGACGGTCAACATAATGATTGAAATAACCTTCACCTCATGTGACGCGTTAGTTTATGAGTTTTCCAAAAGAGATGACTCCCGTAATGGGAGGTTTGGGCTTAATTCCGAATGACGTAATAAGAGCAGAAGGCGTCAACCGATAGTGAATCGTTTTGACGTTGTTGCATTAAATGCAGTTTCATCCAACAATATAGAAACACATAAATTATTCATAGTTGGAACACGTGTATTCATAGTAGATGTTTAGTTAGTGGAAAAGCCCGTTATTTCATTTGTTGCTACTTGTGTCCCAAATGTATCCGCATTCACGATTTCAGGATCATTTAATAGACTTGTCTTGTAAACATGTTTCAGGAAAAAGACGAAAGAGAGAGAGAGAGAGGATGTGAAAAGAAGAACTGTTGTTCCGGTTCAAGTCGTGCTTACTCACAGCATTACCCCAATTTCGGTTTCCCGAAATTGTACGCGAAACAACAGGGAAAGGAAAAGATTGTACGTACCTGTAAATAAGACAGTTTTTGTATACATGATTGGCCTTGAATGGATATATTTGAGAGGCTCAACGAAAATTGCGTTTGTAAAAATGAGTATAAATCCATTGAGCTATATGACCATTGACATATTCACTTGCCAACCAATGAGAAGAGTAACGAATAATAGATGCAGTAGCTAGTGATTGCACAGTTTTACGAGATACGACACGCATTATGTACTCTTCGTGCAGCATTAAAATGACTGTTTTTTTATACTGGGCCGTGTTTACTACATACGAGAAGAGAAGAGAAGAGAAGAGAAGAGCCTTGGTAATGGGAGGGAGGCGCTTTCATATGTATTTGAATCAAATACTGTGGCGCAATTGTCGTCTCTGAAGTTTACACTCTTCCCGAAGCAGATTTAGCATCGTTGTTGGTATTTAACGTTGGCGAGACGTTTGAGCATTGTTGATATTAACTGACTCTTGAAGGGCTAATTGAAAAATAATATAGGATCCATTTGCATCGTTACGCTGGTAGCGTTGATCAACGATCGACTTCGAGTGATCAGCTTGTTTCGTTAGAGAATATAAAACGATTTTGATATTTAATATTTTTCGCCAAGGACAAATTTTTTTTGTGTATCTATCGTATTACTTTTTCTTCGTGTGTGTGTGTTAAAATCGAATGCAGCCTTCGTATTGTCTACCTTGGTCGATTCTCCTTCGAATACATGTAGAGAAAAAAATGCAGGTATGCACGTATAGATATATCTTTGACGTCAATGCCCACTGATCGGAAAGGGCACGGATCAATGATCACCTCTGTTTCTCGGGATCTATTAACTCTTGTATATGATAAAATATTTGATGAAAAGTGCTCGAAATGGTGAGAAAGGAGTAGAGAACCGAGAGAACTGCTAAATAACAATTTAGTTTTATGGCCTTTTCATCCACAAAATAAAATAATATCTGGTAGTTACAAGGGTATATGTTGATCTAATTTCAGAGCTATGTATTTTGAGTCAATAAAGTAAGAAAGTAACGAATGACAAAAGACATCTATTACTATATAGTTGGTTCTTTCTGTGTGCTTAAAAGAAAGTCGATACGGTCATATGAAACAACATCCCGCTTGTCAAGTTTTGAAAATAGAATTTTTTGGTACAGAACACTTGAACGCACTTCTAAATGTACTTTTTCACGTTAACGGTGAATCTGTCTTCGTTTTCGTAGACGAAGCATATTTCGAACTTTCTAAGCGCGAAAATCTTTGAAAAAGCACAACTTATCTATCTAAAAACTTTGTTTTGAGTGGGCTGATATAGTAGGTTCTAGCCAATTGACTTTATAATCGTTTTTAATTAGCACGTCGTGTAGTAGGATGGGACAATGTAAAGAAATTCTAGGATAGAACCAGGAATAGTTTATCAAGGAGGGCATTCTATCATAACGTGGTTTCATTGTTCGAAATGTGGCGCCATTGATTCCCTTCTATCATTTCCATTAAGCTTATGCACTAAAGCAATGGATTGAGGAACTTCTTCAAAAACATATCGTCTATTTGAGCCCATAATTTGCCTCTAGGCAGGACTCACAGTATAGACAAATGTCTTTAAAAATTTCATGCTCAAGTTCTCTTTTTGCTGAAATATTGCGTTTGAACACATTGGAATAGCTCATTGCCATGGCCCTCTCAGGGATATCAGAAAAATTTGTTTTCGAGTTTCGATTTGAAATTTTGTACAGAGAGAGATCCTGATGAGAGTAGTTTATTGTAGGGGTGCACCAATCCCGATTCCGATTCTAGAATTGAATGGAATTGGTTGGAATGGGGATCGAATGTGGATTGGAATTGGCTGAAACTGACTGGAATCGATTTAGAACTGACATGTCATAGTTAACAACTTTCACGGACTTCAGGATATCTGACAGAAAACTATTTCTAAATAATTGCTGTTGCTGGGGATTTGTCTGTCACTGAAGAAAACTGCTCAAAACTATTTTTGGTCTAGTTAAAAGTAATAATATATTTGAATATATCTTGGCTCGATTCCAGCCAATTTTAGTCGATTCTAGACCAATTCCGATCCCAATCTTAATCAATCCCATTCGATTCCGATTCCAACCAATTATAGCATCGGAATCGAATCGGGATTGTTGCATGCCTAGTTTATTGTGAAAGTATGAGACCCATCCCTTGCTCCTATCGAAAGATATGATTAAAATAACTGAATGTCACGAACAAAAAAACGATAAAAACGACAAAAAGCTGCATTATTCGAATGGCATCTCATTCTTCAATAGAAGTTTCTCCATTGGATGGCCCATAGAAAGTTAGCTTTAAGCGCCGAAGTTTTAGAAAAAAACTTACAATGCTTTAATGGCTGAGAGAGAAAGACATGATTTTTCGTAACGCGATGACGTCAGGAATATAGGAGTTTCGACGAGCGCCTTTAAGGCCGATAAGAAGATATAGGAAATAAATTGGTTGATGTAAAGATACCTCTATTAGAGTATTATTATCTGATAATGAGTAACTTCTGATACATGAAACTGGTGCAACGCACGGACACATACATTCAACAAACTATAAATGCAATTCTGCCCCGTCTGTTAGTGACATATTTGTCTCTAGTTATCATTCACGATTTGCTGCAAGAAAGCACATTAGAAAATGAATTTTTTAATGTTTTCGTCTGTGTTCTACAACATGGTAATAATGATTCATGACATCTGAGTGACACGTTACGCTTACAAGCTGATATACATATGAAGTCATGAAACGGACGTATTACCGATATCGTGTGATATCGATTGATTAATCTACGTCTTAACAATGTATACTATATCGATAAATTCATGATTCAAGAGAAGATCCTAAACTTTCTGGTGAAAACAGCGCGAGAATGTCTTAGTCCTATATACACACCATTTAATTAAAATTTAACATAATCAACATTATTTTTTTAAAATGAAAATTATACGTATACTATATATTTTTATTAAAATTAAAAGTTGAAAACCGTGTGAAATTATCGGCGAAAACAATTTTGATTTCGGAATGGGCTGGACTCTGTCAGCCTCTTCATAATCGGAGACCCTGTTGACAAGTGTATGATAAAGAACATTATTTTCAGGTAAAATTATTGTGTGTTTCGTCACCATTTTACAGCTGACAGTGAATGTGATCGTTGTTGTCTGACACAGAATAGATTGATTCATAGCGGACTATGTATTTTCAATGCTCCTTTTGTTCTATACAGGAAACAACACTGCTCTCTAAAAGAAAACTAGGCGATAGTGAACCATAAAAGGTTTTAGGTACTCGCTAAAACCTTTCATCGTTCTATATTTGGGTACCATTCTCAGAACTTTTTAGATTCTAGCAAAGAAATCTAAAACTTTTTCTACGTAGTTTAGCACATTTGGCTAAAACCATTTTATGTTCCACATCTTTTTGCTAAAACTTTAAAAAAAATATGAAAATGGTACTGAAAAAAGTTCACTATGACAAGTTTTGTTTTACAGAGTATGCGTAAACTTTTCCCTTTACACAAAATGCTTAATGTATGAGATGTTCCGTTACATGGACAAGCCCATATGTGCATTAATAAATTTAAGTACCACGCAATAGGAGCTAATGTTGATAAAGATGATAATGTAATATGTATTGATGATCGATACGAATGTAATAAAAAGTAATGAATGCAATATATAATTTGTAATTATTCTAGTATTAGGTGCGAAATTCTTTCGAAAACGTCTAATTCAATTATTATAACCTAACTTTATCTCCGATGAAAACCACTTTACTGCAGTGCTATTACATCCGCTTTACAGAAAACTAACATTTGTCACATAAAATTCTAAAAATATAGTTAATTTATATTCGAAAGCAATTAAACGATACATTCGGATTGAGTGAACATAATGTTACGCTAAATTCAGAATCTTGGAACGGAAATGATAAACTTATGGAGAATCAATTTGCTAATCCGGTCAATGCTGATCGGAATAGTGTTTGTTCAATATCTTCAACAAGAGTTTAAACGAGGACCTTGAAAAATATCTGAGAATGAATGTGGCAGATAAATAAAACCAGTTAAATCCATTGCCATTTCGCAGTTATCATCGAAATAAATTTTCTGATTAAGCTTTATTTGTTCGTCGTCTGCTTTCAGTTCAAGTAACATTAAGTGGAGTGGAGCGATAGTTTTCATGTACTGATTCAAAAATCAATGAACGTCGTTAATCGTTTGATCCAAATAATATAAACAATGTTACTTTCGTCAGATGTTTTCAGACTTTTCTTGAATCAAAACCAGATTATTTTTCTAAACCATAGTTCTTTTACACTTATTTTCTAATGAAGCATAATCTGTTCAACAAATAAACTTATACTTGGTCATTTCATTTCTGTTTACGCCTTGGCTTAAATTTCTAATGTCAATTTGACAATTTTTTTAATAATCAGACAACATGAACGCATAAAACTATACGGGCTTTTATACGCAGACCATGCCTGCATAAAGTACTCCTGCTTGAATGAGTTCACCGCTGACATAGTTTACCCGTGGCATCGTACCTACGGTGAATCGATGGACCGGTGGCCGATGAATGGTCACCGTCATATCCGTCATTCTACCCTACACAGAATCCTGCACTGTAAAAAAAACTTCCATTACAACTGAACTCATTGAAAAGGTTTCCTCAGTGTCGAATAGTTTCCAAATATTTCAACATGCCGAAAAAATGATTTTGAAGATTTCCGGTAGTTGGAAAGAATCTGACGGCGAGTACACGCTCCAGACCATTATCTACAAAAAAGTTTTCAGATCGGTACAGCAAAAATAGCTTTTGTCGGATAATACGAAATCTTAGGATTCATCACTGTAGTTTAATAAGAAACATTAAGGCTTTGCATTGTCTAACAAAACCTTTTTCTGCTGTATAGAATTTGAAAAGGTTTCGTAGGTAGTGGCGCGGAGTCTGTACCCGCGATTAGATTCGTTTTAGCTTTCGCAGATTTTAAAAATCATTTTATTCGACATCTCGACGCGTTTGGAAGCTATTCAATATCGACGAAACCTTCTCAATGGGTTTTATAGTAAACTGATTTCTTTTAGATTGTGGTACTTTTCTATATTGATAGAAAACTTGTCCAAGATTATATCAGGTATTACATACAAATTATCAGCAATTTAAATATGTGTGAATTTAATCAAGCCATTCATACCAATCATAGAAAAATTGAGAACATGAATACAACTGTACAAAACGAAGAGAATAATTTCTTTTAAAGAATAAACATATAAATGAAACATTTGTATAGCAGAAGATGAAATTCGATGCCATTGAGAATCGTCGATTACACATGATTGAGCGTGCAAGTTATAGAAAACAGAATACTAGCGACATGGTTTACTACAGACGCATGATTAAAAATAATAAGAGACCCCAGAAAGGGATTGACACAGCAAAAATATAAATACCTACATTTCATAACTTTATCATCTGTCGTTCATTTTTCCCGTTTCTTCCAAATAAAACTAAGCAATCTTCATCTTCCACAATTTTTTTACCAATCTCTGTCCTGCTTTTATAATCTAATAAAAGATCAATTCAATACATTTACTCTCTTCCTAGATCTGTCTACATTATCATCTGTGTAACAAAATGAGTAAGACAACAAGCGGTCAAAAACGAATATCCAGAGTTTATCGGAATCTTTGTCATCGGAAGATGAAACTATTGGACTGTCTCCATCAAAATACGTCGCAGCGAACACATATGTGGTGGAACTGTCACCCAAAGCTAGAGAATTATTAGATATAGTCACGACCTGTAAACAACTAGTGAAATACGTGAAACTGATAACGCAACAGCATCTATGGACAAGTTGTTTCGTCTGGATTGAGTATTTTTATTTAGACAGGTTTGAACAAACCGATTCAAGATGCCCGTGGCGTTGCGTTGAAACAAGCCACGGTAGTTCGATGGCTATTCATGTCAAGCTTACTAGAATCGATTGAATTGTCCACTGACTACCTCAGATCAATCCTGATCAAATCAACAAACATTAGACAATCCATTAAGCTTAATGAAGTATACGTTGATGGACTAAAGGATTTGATTTGCCTTCTGTCGGTTTTCAGAGATGTTTATTTGTTGGCCCAGACCGGCAATCGTCCGTCATTGCACATGGCGTACGTTAGTATAAATAAGTTGTAACATCATTTGAATGGGACAGACGTTGACAAAGAGGGCGAATTGATCGTACTGGATGATCGACACGAAGGTGAATATTTGCTATCTTTGAACCATAAGAAGATCTTTATCATTTTCGCGATTACAGGTACAGAAGTTTTTTGAAAACGCCTGTTTCAACCTCTGAAATCAATTTTCTTCCTTTGATGAAAAACACTTGACTGCGGCAGCCCTTCATTCACTATATCGGAAACTAACGATTGCTTCGGTTCATTGGAGAAGTAAGGCGCATTCGTTTATTCGGCAACAAACTGATGATACACTTGGTGTCGATTATCATGATCAAACATTTCTGTCAGATCCAGCAAAAAATAAACACAGATCGTGGAAAGATCAATTTGCTGACCCAGACGACGTTGGTATTGACAGTGACAATAACTCAATCTCAGCGTCAACATCGAAGAATGATGAATTATGTAGAAAAATATTTGCGGATGAGTATCGACGATATTTACAAACAATTCAATCCATTGCCATTTTGGAGGGACAATGAAAGCAAGTTTCCTTGTTTATCGCTGATGGCTCGTCGTCTCTTCTCTATTCCAGTCACATCGGCAGCTGTCGAAAGATCTTTCTCTGTTGCAGGATTAGTAGTCACAGAGTGTCGTTCTTCTCTTGATCCTCGTACTTTGTATGATAGTCTATTCGTCAGATCTAGTCTAGACCAATGGTCAAACTTTTCTTATGATCCTGATGGGATGTGTACATTTTTCATGTAGAAACTGTTTCGAAATAAAGACCTTATCTAGTCGTTTAACTTTATACAACTATTTCATTGCATTTTTTATCAGCAGTAGCGTTGATCTTTTTATCGACATCTTACTGCTAATATAAAATCTAGACAAGCTTCTGCAGGCAGGCCAGGCCAGCGAAAAGAGAGCCTGCTGAGGGCTTTGGTGTACAGTACTTGTACCTGTACTAATAGTACTTGAAGTTGTTCAACCGCTGACTACAATGTTGTTATTTAGCTACTGAATGTTGTTTATTTATTTTTATTATGCAAAAAACTATGATCCTAAGATGCTAAATAGTTCATATGAGTAAAGTAAAAAGAAAAATAGAAAATACTAGGAAGAATATCGAAAGAACAAAAAATAAAGATGAAGATGAAGAAAAATGCATATATTGGAATAAAAACCACATGTTAACGGATAATGAAACGGGAAGTTAATTCGTGAAAAGAAAATATTTGAAAAGTTCTCAAGGAGTTGAATTTTGTCAATTTCGTAACTAGGAATAAAAGAAAAGTGGAAACAGAACTTAACCAATAATGTTGATTATTTTCCTGATGCCACAATATATTTCAATCCGTAACTTGAATGAAAAATGTTCTTTTTAACGAAATTGTTTTCCTTTCCAAGCAAAAGAAGAACGTAGTAAATAGTCGTCATTTGCCCATGCTTCTATTCTGTAGGTCGGACATTCGTCAGTCAGATCTGATTCGAATACAATGTGTATTTCGTCACCTTGTTTTACATTTATTGCTTTTCGAATGTCGTTCATTGCAACATAATAAACTGGCCAATTAGTCCTTTGCTTCAACCCATCTACTTCAACAGCACCATTGCTATTGTCCATAGAAGTTAAAATATATGGCGCTAAATAAAATCCGGTCCACATTGCCATATTTTTTTCTACAATAAATTTTCTTTCGGATCTTCTACATTTCTCTAATGGTTTCTTGCAATAATCTTGTAAAATGAAATCTTCAACAAACTGCGGCGTTTCACAAAGATAAGCATCTTTAGGTGGATTGAACATCGATTGTATTCCGATTTCTTTAATTATTCTCACCTTTGTAGACATCAGTAACGAGCAAAGTGATGAAGCTATGGATGGTTTTGGCCTTGATACTGGTATGCATAATGTTCCAGATCTATATGGAATATGTATAGATACGTCGTCATTAATATTTGCAATTGTATCGTGCAATACTTTAATGCATCCTTCATCCGTAATAATACGACCAATCAGTTCATGGATTATTGCATTTGGCCGGGGTTCTTGTCGATACCAATCAACATCTTTTGAGTAGCCGTAATGCAATGAAATCCGGCTTTTTTCTTCATTAGGTAAATGTTCTCGCAGAGTTTTCGCAGACTGATATGTTTTTCGGTTCGCATCAACTGCATGAACATGTTCAGCAACTCCATGTTTTATTAATAAACGAGTTAATGGCATATGAGCACCCGTTCCAATGTCTAACCAGACAGCTTTTTTCCGAAGCTGTGCATACTGCTTTATAGCTTCTTCGTACGCATTCACTCTAGGTTTGTCTAAACACATCAGCCAATAAGCGAAAAAAATCATAGTGATTAACGATATCAGCAAACGTTTTATTCTTGTCAGTTGGATTTTTCAATTCTCGCAATACAAATGTAATACCGAATCTTTCTTGTAAGGCATAATATAGCATCGCATAGTAGCGCCCCAAAAAATTTATACGATGTGATAACCCATACAAAATTTGCATAATTGCATATAGGAGTAATGGTGGAAGAATGATATACGAGCACCAACTCATGATATAATTATAAAATAACGGCCCTGATGAAGACATTGTGTTATGTTTGTGAAACAAAAGTATTTTCAATGAAAGAGAAGATAATCTGAAAGAAAAACTGTTAGTTTTTAGCATTTTACTAGGACCACATTTCGTAGAAGATGATTCCGAATAAAACCAGTGTGAAACCATTTAGTGAGTTAATTTAACAATTTAATTTTCTATGTACCCAACAAACATATGTTAAATGAGACGTATAGAAGTCCATTGCGTCTAGAAACTGATCGCTATCGCCCTTTGCCGATTACACAAAAGTGCTACCAGACCACTCTCATAAATAACTGTACCCTAGGGATATCTGCGGTTCATGCAAATACCACCAACATCCAAATTTTTGTCCGACGATGCTAGTGTATCCTACAATTACCGATACTTTGATGAGTTATATTCACAAATACCCACATTCGCCCACTTTGGTGAGGACTCAGAAAAAATATACTTTCAACAAAGTTAAAAAATGGACCTCTTCAACACAACTAGCCAAACTCTCTCTTGTAGTCAGTAAAAATGACTTAGTGAGCCTCCACAAACATCTACAGAATCACACAATCTACATTTCTGTCCGATACAATAAGGTGCTCACTTAACATTTATTCTGGTAAAACTTTCTCTGGAAGCAACCAAAACTATAAGAGTATCTATAATTCACACTCGATTGGAAAAATATTTTCATAGGGGTGTACTGCCATGTTTTCGGCACTAGGGAAATTCGTCGATGGCCAACTCGCCACCATGATGATATTGTTGATTGACAGCGTTGCATATGTATTTCACTTAATAGAAAAGTATACTATCATCAACAATCTCGTTAGTGGCACTACGTGAGGACGAGAGTGAGAGTATGAGTGAAAACAGCGCCCTCAAGATAAACCCTTTCTCCATTGATTACCGCGCTCAATTCTTTCATAGTGGGATCTTCAAAACGATGATGAACCTTCTGTCTGAGAGTTGATTGAGATGATCAATGAAAAGAGGGTTTCTCAGTTTGCGACGAATAATAAATCCCTTTTTGGGGGTTTATCATTCTACTGGCAATTTTTTCAGTGAACCTTCTCTTGGTCTTCCCAGAATGTAGGAGTACACTGCAAAGTTTGACCGCACTGCCTCTTACTGGAGCCATATGCATGAAGAACAGACGAACAGATAGATCTTCACATTTATACCTAAGATTATTCAATTAATTGACAAACTCGACGAGAAAAGTGGACCCTGACAAGTTCTAGGATCTGAAAGGGTCCAGTAGGATTTAGATGCCTCAGACGATCGAAACGAAGCAAACATTATATGAGAAAACGGAAAAAATTGGGCACTACATCTCGATTCCTAGGAATTCTCTATATTCTTTCCAATCCAATGCGACCCTGTTAAAGGAGAAAAAGACAATCCTAAATCTTTGGATCCTCTATGTCATTCGGTTGCCTTCAATGCTGGCCAGTGTGAAGATTCTTATAAATTCCATAAATTCATTGCACGCTACAGCTTACCTTGAATATTTCCAGATTCTACTAGGTTCTGATGAGTGCTGGCGAGGAGAAAAAAAAGATTTTTAAAATCAATGGAACAGAAAAGGATTCGCTACCGCCGGAAAATTCTAAATTATTCAATAGATTTCTAAGATACATAGAGTCTGGAAGGATGGAGAGATTTCACAAAAACCACAGATCAAGGATCTACTATTTTCCCTGTCTTCTTACGTTATGTTCGATCTATTTCAATTCTGTTGAACTATTTTAAATACTATGGATCTGACACGATTTATTTATTCCCCATGGGTCGCGCTTACTAACTTTGCTTATATGTAAGCCGCTTGTAATCCTACCTTTTTGGTGCACACGCCGCTAATGATGTGTGGTGTCGAATCGAATGAAATAGAGTGTAGTATAGAAACTTCACCGTTTATATACGAGGCAAAGACGGGCGCGATTCGCGTTTTTC
>CAJNOJ010000841.1:0-20187 GCA_905250025.1 Adineta ricciae | reverse complement strand
CGTATATACTAACGCTAGCATGAACAAGGCATTTTTACTATTTATTTTTGATAGAAAATATCATAGAATTATCTTAGAATATTGCAAAATTCAAATATTTTGAGTTAACCTTTTCCCGCTATGACTTGTGAAAGAAGTCTTAAAAATAGGCACAAGTAATTTTAAGCCAATATGTAATCTGTGAAGAGTGAATATTTCTTGTTCGTGTCAGCGTTAGTATATACGACACCGATATTTACTAGGTTTTCGTATGAAAAATAACTTTAAGTGGGCCTCTATCACTGGGAAAAATTTCACTTAAATCGGTCGGTAAATAATGTAGATATTCAATTTTCTTATCGCCGGGTTACTTATGGGCCACCCTGTATAATATTGACAAAGCAAATAGTCATGAATAAATCTGTGATTGGCTCACTTTTGTCGTAGTGAACGTACACCGACGTTAACGTAGACTAACTGTTACTTTTTCTCTTAATAGTTGACAGAATCGTCAAATAAGCCTGATAAGAAAATCTCTTCCATCGAGAAAAACGACTAGTTTATCAATGAATAACAAATGAGTATTGCATTTTTCTCCTTCATTCTTTTACAGACATTTAACGAGCACCAGCATTTTTCTTATCAAGAAAGAGTAACAAATGGTAGCAAATAAACGACTATTCACAGTAGTTAGTGGCAGTGTCATGCTCATCGCATGTATTTTATTCGTTACGAGTAATGCTTTGCCTTCATGGTATGTGAAATTCAGATCCCTTTCACTGAGGTTTTAACGAATTTCCATCAGTTTGAAAAAAAATTGGAGAAGAGTATTTAATTGTAATAGATCGACATCTTTTGAGGCATTTTTTCATCAGACCACTCATCTCCTTTTGTTCGTAGGGCTTCGAAGAAGTTCAATTTGCCAGAAGATGTACTCAATTCAGCAAATAATGCATTATTGAACGATTATTTACAGCAACTTGGTCTGGCACCGGATGAAGTATCAGAATTAGTTTCAATTAAAACGACCATTGGTCTATGGCGTACTTGCGACACACTTGCTGGAATAAAAATTTGTGTAGATCTTCCTTCGTCATGTTCGTTAACAAAAGGTCAATCAGAGAGTATCTGTCAGAAAATGATTACAGCAAGAGCATTTTTAACACTTGCTTGTATTTTATCGGGAATATCTGTTTTGTGCCTGTTCGCTGGTATTGTCCTCACGGATCATCAACAGAAGATCATTCTTTTGACAAGCAAAATTCTCACAGTAGGTTCGTTTCTGACTGGTGTTATTGGTCTTTCAGTAGGAATCGCTTATGCCACTTCCACTGGTGGACTACCACTGTCTGTCTCTTTGAATGTGGCAGCCATATTGGTAATTGTCGCCGTAGTTCTTAATCTGTGTGCTGCGATTTTTGCATTGATAATTCATTGAACATTGGAAAAGACACTTGTGTGCGAGCAAACGATATTTACTCTCTGACAATGATGTTTAATGCTTTCGCTTCATGTCTTGTGTTTCATTTGATTGACAACTTATCTGAATAAAATCTAGCACAATCTCTGGCTTGTTCCTTTAGGATGTATTTGAGATTTCCACTACCGTCGTCAAAGATGAAACTGTCGTAAAAGAAAGTAGCGAAAAAATTAATGTCGAAAATCAAACAAAAACATCTGCGGACAGTATGTTGACCAGACACCCAGTATCACGCTAAAGTGGAGGGAAATTGATTCGACTTTGTTTCTCTCAAGACATATGTGATATAACTAGGTAATAACTCAGTAACGATCAAACCATCAGTCGCTTTTTTCGCTACATTCCCAAACGATCTAGAACTATCCTCGCAGTCTGAAATAACGGTTGAGATGGTATCACTAATTTCAATATGGTTGGCAACAGAAGCGCCTCGAATAATGCACGCATTCTCTCAGCACGCAACCAAAATAGGATCTTACTGGACAGTTTCTGTAGGCTACACGTAATCGACGGCAATATGGATCATATCGGTGAATAGGAGATAATGACTGAGAATATAACGGATACCTTCTCATCGACTCTTGAGGGTGAGATAACAAGAAATTATTCCAAGCAATCTTACGATCGCGATTTCGACAGTTGCTTAGGCTGTCAATCGTCAGGTAAGTTCGGAACAATTTTATTCAATCTGTATTCGAAAAATTCTTAATTCAAAATCAACAATAGAAGATTTTTTAAGGAATAGAAAAAGTTCTAAATGAATAAAACTCATTTCATATTCAGTAAAATCTTTCAAAGTAGAATGAAAGAAGAAAAATTCATGAAATACACAGAAGAATTCTATTTCTTGGTGAGATAACAAGAAATTATTCCAAGCAATCTTACGATCGCTATTCGGGCGAATGTTATGGGACTGATGGTTGTTAATGATTGCTAGTGTTATATATATCTGAAATGAAATGAAAAGAGAAAGGAAATGGGAATATCTATGGCGAGGTCTCAAGAGGGTACAGCAAGTAGTATGATGTAATTTATTATAGATTGTGCATAGAAGTCTTATAATGGAGATTGATATCTGGTGAGTTGAGGAATAGAGAGAAAAAGAAAAAGAACTATTGATGAAATAGAAGTCAGAGATCCATTCTAGTGAGTAGTTGTCGTCGTGGTTTTTTATGGATGAAGAAATCTTCCAATGTTCGATTCGTTGTAGGTATGAGACGAACTCGAACATTGTTTACATTGGAACCTTGATACATGTAGTGTTTTTTTCCACCATGCGTTGAAGGACTTACGAAAGTCTTTCGTCAATCCACTGTCAAATATGTAAGGTGTAGCCATTATTTTTCGATTCCATTCTTTTGTTTCTAGGGCAAGTGGCTTGTTGATTGGATCTTGCATATGTTGTTGTAGTTGTTTTTCACGTCGTGTTGGTTTAAAAAGTAATTGTTGATGCAATCGTTGATAACTGTTCTCGTCGAGTTGTTGTACTACCGATCTTGCCTGATTCAATTGGAAGAAACGATTAAAATGTTTCGCGATAAAATTTGGTGGATAATCGTTCAATAATAATGACATGTCAATACGAATTCGCTCGGTATTGAAATCATTGATATGCGAGCAAATACGTGCCGCGCGAAGTAGTAGTTCATAAGGTATGTTACGATGAACATGACGTGGATGATCAGATGTGAGTGGTAAAACGTATGGTTCAGCAGTCGGTTTGTGATAAATTGATGTTCGTAATTGACCGTTGTCATTTGTAATAGTAATATCAAGGAAATGAACAGATGTACTTATGGTTGTTTCAATTTTAACCCTAGTACTACCAGCCTGGGTCATTTTTGACCCAGAGGCAAAATGCGAATATATGCTAGAAATATTTTGTTATATCCTGGTTTTTCGAGGTAACTAGCATTCAGGGGGTTGATGGGTCATGCTCCCTTTACTATTCACTTACCATTTGGTATAAGCTGTTGAATCTAAAAGGAGATTATTTGCTTTTTTTTATATGCATTTAACTACTAGTCTTAAATACGATATCATGTCTTTAGTACGGAATAACTACATGAGAAAGAAAAGAAAAGAGAACAAGTTAATTTTTCAATGATTCATTTATTGTTCTGACCATTAATAATCAATTGTTTTTTGAATGGTTGTCAGCTGTCCAATTATAATGATAGATGATTCATTCAATTATCGACGATCTGTTTATCATTTTAAAATTATATTTGTTGATAATTCTTTTTGATATTCAAATTTATATACCGACTTATCCTTCTAGCTGATATAAGTTCATATGATGTCTCTTTATTTACTTCTCGTTTGTAGATTGATATTTATTTTGCATATACAATCTGAATAAATTATTCAAAATACTATAAAAATAATCATGAACAGTTGGACCGAAGATGAAACTGATGATGACGATTTTTATGACCAAGGAAGTGGTTCTGAAACAGAAGATTTTGAAAGTCAAACATCAGAAGAAGATGATGAAATTGATTTAGAAAATCTTAGAGATCATCCATAAAGGAGATCCTATGAAAATCTCTTTATTTCTATCTACCTATTCAAACTTTGTTTGTTGTTGATTGGCCCTGATTGTCTCTTTACAGATGTTCTTTGTGAATCGTTTGTTAAATTAGACGACGATTCTTCTCAAAGAAGTTTCTATAGCTCCAAATCCGGAATTACTTGGTCTTCCATTCCGCATCCTTCGACGAAAAAAGCAAATTGTTCAAATGATACTAGTGAAAAAGCTGGACCTACTACACTCACGAAACATGTATCGTCTATTCAAGATTCATTTACTTGTTTTATATCAGAAAAAGTATTACAAAAGCTTTTGATTTATTCTAATATGGAGCGTACTCGAAATATCACTTCAAATGAACAATCAGAAGAAATAACAATGATCGAATTAAAAGCTTTCATTGGACTTTTATTACTTGCTGGTTTATTAGGAAAATCAAAGAAAAGCATCAAATCTATATGGAAAAGAAGTCCGTTGGAGTCTCCAATATTCAAGGCAACTATGGCTAGAAATCGTTTTGAAAAAATTATTTCCTGTTTACGATTTGACGATAAAACAACAAGAGAAGAAAGAAAAAAAACTGATAAATTTGCAGCAATTCGTGAGATTTGGTCAGATTTCCAAGACAATCTAAAAACATGTTATATACCGGGATCTTATGTTACGATTGATGAACAGCTACTACCTTTTAGAGGAAGATGTCCATTTCGTCAATTTATTCCAAAGAAACCTGATAAATATGGATTAAAGTTCTGGTTATGTGTTGATGTAGAATCATATTATGTGTTCAATGCATTTCCTTACATTGGACGTCAACCAGATCAAGACAGACAAAAAAACATAGGTACCAGTGTTGTTTTAGAATTACTCAAACCACTGTATGGTTCAAATAGAAATGTTACAATTGATAACTTTTTTACGAGTGTTCAATTAGCCAAAGATCTTCAAATGAAGAACCTGACTCTTATAGGAACATTACGAAAAAATAAGCCGGACATACCTATTGAATTCCAATCGAATAAAAAACGTGCAATTGGTTCCTCACTATTTGGTTTTCAAGATGATTTGACTTTAGTTTCATTTGTACCCAAAGCAAATAAAGCTGTATTGTTACTTTCGTCAAAACATCATGACAATCAAGTAGATACACTAACTGGAAAACCAATTATTATTTTGGATTATAATAAAACAAAGGGAGCTGTCGATACCATTGATCAAATGTGCCATAAATATACGGTAAAAAAATATTTTTTAAAAATTTCTTCATTTTATTTTCTATAGGTGAAAAGAGGTACAAAACGATGGCCTCTCTGTATTTTTTATGGAATGATAGACATTGCTGCTATCAATGCTTTGATCATATGGAAAGCAAAAAATACCAGCGTCGATTATTCTTGGAAGAATTAGGATTAAGTTTAGTATCGGATCTTTTGGATTTTCGATCAAAAACATCGAAGTTTCTCAACAAAGATATTGAAAATGCATTAGCTATTGTTGGTTATCCTATGGCAAAGCATTTATCTTCAGAGTCGAATGCAAATTCTATACAGTCAAAAAAACGGAAAAGATGTTCCTTTTGTGAAACCGTTAAGGACAAAAAAAACTTCACTTCAATGTTGTCGTTGTTCTGAATATGTTTGTAATGAACATTCTGTAAGGATTATTTATTGTACTAACTGTTCCAAATAAAAATAAACACTCATGTTTATAACTTTTATAGGTATTTTTAGATATTTTGAAATGTTTCGATCGAATAATGTATATTTTCTGATTGTTAGAGCAGGGACACTTGCCCCTCACTTTTTTTGCTCAGAACATTGATGTACAAGTCAAAAAATCACTGTATGAAAACGTATTTTGCTAGTATATTGCTTAAAATAGGCTGGTAGTACTAGGGTTAATGGAATATGAATTTGATCCTGAATCAATATTACTTGATTTCGAACAAGCAACAGTTAATTCAGTAACCAAACTATTTCCAGATGCTGAACAAAAGGGTACTGACAACGCATGCATTGACATTTTCCCTATTAATTTCTGTTGTTTCTAGGTTGTCTATTTCATATGGGTCAATGTCTTTGGAGACACGTACAATCTATAGGACTTCGGAATAAATACATCAATGACGACTTATTTCGATTAAATGTACATAAACTTATAGCACTTGCATTTGTACCAGTTGATGATGTCACCCAAGCGTATTCGTCAATGATCATTGATTTTGATCACGATGTTGATGAATTATTAGAGTATTTTGAGAAAACGTGGGTTGGGCAGAGGAAAACACGAGGTAAATATAAGTATCATTTTCTTCTCTTAAGACTTTAACTCATCATTTTCTTTTAGGTAGTCGACGAACAAAGCCTCAATTCCCTATACCATTATGGAATGTATATGACCGAGTTATCAGAGATTTACCTAAGTCCAACAACTCGGTTGAAGGTTGGCACCGGGCATTTAGTGCCTGAGTTTCAATCAAACATCCGAATATAACTAAACTAGCGAATTGTATTCTAAGAGAACAAAGCAAATTCGAAATAGATATCGAAATAATTCGTGTTGGACAAGAACCAAAACCTAAAAAAAAGATTTATGCTACTCTGGATTCACGATTAAAGCGAATTATTGCTACGTATAACTTTGAATCTATTAACGACTATTTAGGCCGTGTGGCTGTTAACGTGAAACTTAATTGTTAAACTGTTATTTTTTTCTATTGTATTCAATAAATTAAGCTAAAAAGTTTGTAAGATATGACATTGTATACTAAGTGGAGTTGTCATTAGTTAATGGGACAAAATGAATTTGGGACGAAATGAACGGGGACAAAATAAATTAGAGACTAAATGAACGGGACGAAGTGAGCGTGGGACAAAATGAATGGGACGAAAAATAGAGGACGAAATGATAGGGTGCCTTTTGTCAAATAACGAAGAAGAATTTTTAAAAATAAAATATATTGTTTCGAAAAGGTTAATTAGCAATACAATCACAATATTCACTGCATATTTTGTTAGATAAACGCTTTAATACGAAGACACCAGAAATAAGACAAAAAAAGAAAACGAAAATAACAAAAATAAAAAGAGGATCAAGAAATACGAAAGACCTTGATAGCGTGCGTGATGCAGAAGTTTGCTTGCGTTTTATGAATAAAGAAGCATAAATAGATTTTGTTAGCAAGAAAAGATTGAAACTGTTAAATGTGAATTAAACACTAGCTAATTTATCGTTTTTTAAGTAATTCGGTTTACTGAATCGTTCCATGAATCCATCTGTTTATCCTAAAACGAAAAACAGACCCAATTAATTAAGGATGAAGCAAAAAGCGTAAAAATAATCGTAAAAATATTTGGGAAAGTCGAAATAAATCCAGTAAATACAACCAAGAGCGCACTGTTGAAAGACGAGGATGACGTCTGTTCACTTAATATTGTAAGACGGATGTAAATCCTACACTATGCGGACAACCAAGCGATTTTGTTCTCTCTAATATAAACAGTATTATGTACACCATTCAATTGCTACTGCTTTCCCGAAACTGTCAGCTATGAGCAAAATTCACGATAAGTTATACTTTAAAAGGTCTATCGTCACACACAAATTGAACACTTATTCATATTTCTTTACAGTTATCTTCAACTACTTTAACGTAAAGCAACGACTCTTAACACTATCATGATGGCAGATCTTACCTTCCCCTTTTTCTAAACCCGTCATACGATAACACAACAATTAGGACCAAACGTGAGATATTCCCCAATAACAGGATCATCACCATGAGCACCCTTAACAGAACGGTTCATTGCATCACAATTAGAAACAGCAACATTAACAACTTGACAGTTGTAACGAGAATATTTAATAATACTACCAGCAGAGACTTTTTTCCATTTACCAGGAATAGAGATTCTTTTAAATATACCTTGACGACGGTATAATGGGGCTTCATCATTTAATGAATCCAAGATTTCGCGCAAGAAGCTATTTTGTTCATCGTCATTGTTGTTGTATCCTTGGTCGTTGCTTATTGATCGGGCTGTACAGTATGTGGTGATTATGGTCAGCAAGGCGATGCAAATGGTAAGTTTAGTTATATAAAGCATCATTAGTAATAAATGTTTTCTGAATGAAGAGCCGGTGAATGAATAATAGATGCAATTGCACGTCCTTATATATATGTATGGATCAGTTTGGTTTGAAACGAATATAAATCAATGATGCGCGATCGGTTTGTCGCTGCGCGGTATTTAGCGAAGCATAACTGCGGCATATGTTGAAATGAATAGGAATCCTGCGCGCTCGATCGCTTTCTTCCTTTCGCGCTTGCAGTGAGGCATGACCGTCGAGTATCTTGTTTTACGCGATATCATGGTGATAGAATAAATAACGCTCGTTGGAGGTGACTCGCATTACCCTCGACTGAAAATATCACAGTATATTATCAATTTTGATATTTGTTTTTCTTTGTTTCAGTTAAGAAAAATACTTTCTAATATAAACTGTATTTATTTATTTCTATATGAAGTAAAGACACACTAATGATATAATGATCAGCTACACAAAGGAANTTCTGAATATGTTTGTAATGAACATTCTGTAAAGATTATTTATTGTACTAACTGTTCCGAATAAAGATAAGCACTCATGTTTATAACTTTTATAGGTATTTTTAGATATTTTGAAATCTTTCGATCGAATAATGTATATTCTCTGATTGTTAGAGCAGGGACACTTGACCCTCACTTTTTTTGCTCAGAACATTGATGTACAAGTCAAAAAATCACTGTATGAAAACGTCTTTTGCTAGTATATTGCTTAAAATAGGCTGGTAGTACTAGGGTTAATGACATTCACTCGACCAGTCGATTTGTGAACAGAAATCAATTTTTTTAATGATAAAGATATGCGCTGAGCGATCAAAAAGTAGTGTCCTAGAATCAGTTTTCAATGCTGAATCAGAAGAAAAAACTTTCAAAGCTATAGTAAATTTTTTCGAAGCCCTATCGTCAAAATCTTGGCAGAAAACCTGTTTTTTTGAAACCCTCGGTTTTTGCAGTATTTTTCGATTTTCAGCCGGAAGGAAACTTTTTATCTAAATAAATCATACATATTCGGATGCAGCGCATCAAACTGCATCGGATTCCATGAAAAAATTCACAAAAAAAATTTGCTCGAGTTTTGCCTGAGATCAACCTTACAAATATCAGCTCGAAGGAATGTCTTCTTCTCGAGATAAAGAGTTTTAAAAATCCAGTATTACATCAACCATTTGAAAAAACTGATCTGTCTTAGAAATTCATTATCTCAAGAAGGAGACATTCCTTCGAGCTGATATTTGTAGAACAATCCAGTGAGAATAAGACCTTTTTATAGGCAAGAATTTAGGTTGAAAATGCGTTATCAGAGTTTTATCGAAACACCTTCCAATAAGCCGAAAATAGAGTAGAACAATCATACCTCGGAACAAAGAGACGAGGGGACGAATGCTTTTGAGATTTTTCATACCTAATCGAGGTCTACTTACCACCAAAAGATGGGATCTAAACTGCTTGATCACCTAAATATGTTCCCTTGTAAGTGTCCAATCATTGACTGGATGTTCCAAAAGATTTGCGACATTTTTTACTTCGCTGATATCTTGACTGGAGAAATGATACAATCCTGATTTTCCTTTTGGATATTATTCAGCGCCTCTATGGTACTGCGATACCCCATATAATAAAAGTACTAACACATTTATATACTTTTGCATATATTTGAATACTGAAAAATGGTACGTACTTTATTTGTTTTTCAAAAGTTGCTCCATGGAAAGCTCTTTGAGAGTTATGCCGGGAAATTATAAATAATCCCTTTTACTGATCTATTCATTCTTAAAACGACAAAGTTTACAGTTGGTAGTCCTATTTTTATCCTGTATTCTACTTTCATCATATAATGCAGCAGGTAAAGAACTACAACATAAGTGAAAACCAACTCATAGGAATGTATACATCTGTATTTTCTTAAGGGTACCACTCCCTCTTTTTTTATGTTTTTTATGTTTCTCAAAACTCAGCAACTGCAAGTCCAATCGAGCTGAAATTTTCATCATAGATAGAGAACGGAAATCCATTAGACACGTGTTCAAGGAAAAATTTTTTTGAATAAGTCTTTTGGAGATGCTAGTAAAAACTTACTATTTCAGCCCTGTTCATTGTGACCAGGAAAACTCAGCTAAATTTCGTCCGTTGAAGCTGAAAATTTTTCTAGGGATAATCGGACATATTCCCCAGAGGTAAAATTTAGGGTTTTCAGAAATACGCCTTAATTTTTTTCATCAGTAAAAATACAAAAAAAATCTATGGAGATCTCCCAGAAGCCTCTAAAAAACCGTATATATCCGACTTGGATGGTGAAAATCAAAATCAGCCAATTTTAGCTCTGGAGGATAGTCTAAAGTATCGCTGGTAAAGATTTCAGCCCGATCGAATAAGATTTGGGGGAGTTATCCCGGTCACAATGACGGGATTTGGCCAAAAGCCTAGTTTTGAGAAAAATGAGGTCCCGGACTGACCCAATTTTTTTGCACCATTTCTACACTCAACTTTTCACGGCGAATCCACTGGATACGAAAAAAAACTTTTTTGAAAAAATTTTGTTTTGGTCGAATTTTTGTGGTGGTCATCATGTAGCGGATGACCAATGGCTCTTGCCGGGCTCACTCATGTGCGAATGGAAGCACTAATAGACGCCCTTCGTATTCCCAATAAAAGCGAAAAAAAGTTTTCGGAAATATTTTTTTTCAAAAGTGAGGGGGTACTCTTAAACATCAGTTGAACAATTGACCTGCATCGTCTCGTTTATGATGATTCTGTTTGTTTTGCATGTCCTTTGACTTGAGGGAATAACAAGAACTTAATTTTGATTTGAAATTTACGGCATGAAAAGCTCAGCACTAACTGTTTGTATAAATTCAGAATAAAGAAACAAAGGTGGTTCCAATGTATTCATATACATCCGATCACAACGACACATTGCAGTGCTTGATAGGAATTTAATAATGTCTACAAGAAAATTGTTCGAATCGGAGAATAAAAGTTCTCTAACTTAAAAGAAAAATCCGAACTTCATTGTTTACGATGGGATTGTTTTAGCTAGGGATGGCATAATGGGTCTATGCGTCTAATTGCTAGATATCGAAAGGTCTGATTTCTTTCCACGGCTAAGCTTCGTCGATATTATGATCCATGACATCGGTGGAACAGGCAAAATCAGATGAACATATATAACATGCTGACCTCGTCGCGGCTGTCCGTATAATGGGTTTTTGTTCCGTATTTGTATTCCTTTGTAAGCGTCCGAAAAAATTTTATATAAATGTAACAAAAATAAATGGATGTCACGAAATAAACGTCGCACTATCTGAAGGAGCAGGTTTACTTTGATTAAAAATGGCAAGGTTTCAAACAAGATTAATGGTAATTGTTGGACTGATTTTATTTTCAATTTTGTATCTCTACCATATAAGAACAAATTATTCAGTTGATCCCAACATACAACAGGTAGCACTCCATGCAATCGTAGAGGAGAATGATGTACAGAACAGTTTCGTGTGCGATTACAGGGAACCACTTTTCAAAAATGATGCAAAGAATATTTCACATCCTGCACTACATCTTAGAGATTATTGTCTGAAAATTCCCAACCCTATGAATGGGTGGGAAAAAGCGAAAAGGTACCATGAGGATGACATAGCATTCATCATATACACGGCGTTTCCCTTTTATTTGACACGTGCAAGGGCCGTACGGTTCACGTGGATATCTCGTGTAACTAATTATTATTTCCTTAGCTCTGTTCCTGATCCTAGTTTACCTGTCACCGTCACAAATAATACAGGCGAAGATTATCAATCAAATACTAAAAAGATATTTTATGGGTTAGAGCTCGTATATAAGGCTCAGTTATCTATTCCTGCATCTTCCCGTCACAAATGGTATTTTTTANTAAACGTGCCACATCTACTGCAACGGCTTGATGCTTACGATTCTCAAATACCGTACTTTATTGGGGGGTCCGTTGGAACTCAGACCTGCTTCCATCCGAATGGGCCGAGCTACAAAAGTCTGTTTGTCGGAGGTAATACAGCACATGTGTATAGTGCGGCTCTCGTGAACGCTCTTTACCCACATCTGTCTCAATACGTGAATTCGATCTGGCCGCAGCCGAATCATACGTCTTCTGGACAATCTGATGTGGCTTTATCTTGTCTAATATTTCATTTGGGCTTGAATATGACAATTATACCTGGATTCTGGAGAAATACACCTGATAAAACTATCCAAGAATTTGGGTTAACAGAAGCTTTGTCTGAGAAGGAACCAAGCAGCTANTGACGAAGCAATGAAAGATATACGAAGGTCACATTATGCAAGACATGCAATGTATTTTTTAAGAGAAATTCCGGATGATTGCAATCAATTTTCTTAGTAACTATCTGTTTCAATACTTAAAAGTACAATTTACAGTGTGGAACGCGAATACACTGTTTTTTCTTGGTGTATGTATCTGAGAAAATAATTAGCGGCTCATGATCGCACATTAACTATGCCGCTAAAAGCCTTGGTCCTTTTGGTCCACTGTGTTGAGGAAAATCTACAAGAATGAAAATCGAAAGGTAGCACATACATAAAAGTGCTTCGAATTAGTTTTGTTGTTCATTTATGGCCTCATATTCACCGTGAAAATATGGTTACAACCTCATACATCACAAAAGATATACGATTTACCATTAGGATGCGCTATTCAAAGCAAAGGGGACAGAAAACTCTGTGCCTAAAATCGAGGCGCAAGACGTGAAAGCAGCTTTATCTATCCGAGATAGCCCAAACAATTTCAAAGTGTCTCTAAGTTCCCCTAAATGCGCCAAAATGTACTTGTATTACCAGGAAGTATGCTGAAGTACATAAATGTGCTTGCTCAACACATCAAACTATTATTGGCTGCGACATAGAAAATGATACTGTCGATATTTTGCGCTTCTCTCGATTAGTTCCCGTTCTAAGAAAATGAGGTTATTTTTAAAAGATGCGTCGCTAAATTTTCTACAAAACGGTATTACTCATCCGTATAAGTAGATCCTTATTATTATTTCGCAATGCATGAAGTATTGGAACTATTCGTCACTGCTTTCCAATCATGCTAAACTTTCATCTCTTTCTCATATAATCTTTTCTAACTACTACTTCGCCAATTATTTCTCAGCCATACATAATGTCATATGTGTTCAGGTTTTAAACATATCGAATATATCAGAGTTACTAATGTACGAAGGTGTGTCCGCGTAACGGTCAACCTAGATGATTAAAGTAGAAGTCGAAAACTTTGTAGAGCACATTTTTCTGTATACGAAAATGTATTTTCTTTTCTCTGCATCTGTCAAAAACCAAAAAGCAAGTGGTCGTACACCAGCGACATCAAGGGAGGAAAAGCAGGACTTCAGGCTTCAGAAGTCCAGAAGTACCATGAAGTCCAAAGAAGTCCAGAGAAGTCCAAAGAAGTAGAAAAATGCATCTATAAGTAAATAAAAATTTGTCAATATGTGGTTGAATATACCGAAATTTACTTAAAAAAAAGTCTTTTCCAAGAAGTAATCAAAATGTATCTATTTAATTTTTATAACTACTTTGAATAACACGAGAGAGTCGGTCGTTTGATAAGTGGCTGTTCTTCTCTGTCAAAAGCCAAGAGGCTGATTGTATGTATAAAAACTTCTGAATACCGTTTATTTTAATTTTAAAGCATGAATTTTGTTGATGGGATTCTGTTCTTTCACTAATCTTCATACCAATGAAGTTGTCGAAGCTAGTATAAAGTGTAACTGTGGTCGACTGATCATTTTGACGATGAAAGATAAAAATTTTCAATTGTCCAATTATCAAAAACATCTTCGTACGAAAGGCTGTACTTTTATGAATTCATTGAAGGAAAAATATGGAGAAGGAAAGAAGTTGAAACTTCAACAAGCAGCAGATGGTTTAATAATAATAATAATAACGTCCCATAGGCTTTCGCCTGTTGGGGCCGGTTGCGGTCATTATTATATAATTTTTTCCACGTGCAGCCGAGTCCTATCGTCTTTTCTTTTTACGGACGGCGGTATCTGCACCCTCTTCTGTCCAACATACTGCCTATGGATGACTCATCTGGATGAGTCATTTAGACAACTAGCCGTTAGTGACTTGTCCAGGGTCATTCCATGGAAGACGTTACTGAGGTTTGAACACAGTACCTTGCGGTTACGTGTCGAACAACGTAACCACTCAACCATGACGGCTAGCAGATGGTTTAACGTCGTTAAACTCGGTGGTATCAACTTCAGTGATAGTATCACAATAACAGAAGGCTGCACCACAAGTGCCTACTGATCTTTCAGCTGATTCGTCGTCGCTTCGGGATCCACTTACTTTAGGTACTCAATCAACAATGCCTGAAAGAAATATTCGTAGACGCAGTCAACCATCATCTCAATCTCTATCTCAAAAGGCGAAAAGACATCGTGGTTGAATTATTCAACATTTGTTTTTGAATTAACATCTTTTTCTATTGTTTTCTCTATCTGTCGCACAAGATTTTGTCTGAAACACGCACTTGCCTTTGCTTTCGGTTTTCATATTATTTCGTTCTTTATTTTATATCTAATTATTCTATTATTTACGTTTTACATAGCCATATTTCAAGTACGAAGAACGACTATGTTACCTCTCGAAGCAAGTGTAACCAATTCATTTCTATAGATTTTTAATCTTCTTTATTCATTTGCCTACTGTTCTGATTTGTATGATTTCGCTTTATTTGTTTTTTCGAAATTCTTTCTCGTTTTAAATATTAAAAATGGATATCACACAATCAGTATTCATATGATGAGAGTACAAGGTATAGAGACCCAAGTCGAATATTACGGGCAGGTTCCGGGAGGAAAGTACCGGAAATCACTGGAACATGGAAGCAGTATTCCGAGCGGAGATTTTCGGATTTTATTCCAGCAAGTACCGGTCAGTTCCTGCTGGAAACCACAGGAAATTCGTTGGAATTCGCCGGAAAAAAAATCCGAAAATTTCCGCTCGGAATACTGCTTCCATGTTCCAGCGATTTCCGGTGCTTTCCTGCAGGATCCAATGACTTTACCGCTTTTTTCCTGCAAGTTCCCGAGGGATCCGGACACCGGAACGTTCGACACGTGGAAGTACAGAGAAGTACAGAAGTCTGCTTTTTCCCCCTTGACTTCTCAACAAAATAAACTTTCATCGCGATCATTATCCAGTCAGATTTTACCATATAACTTACATTGGCAAATCGACATAAGAAAAGACTTTGATGTTTTCCAAACGAAAAGAAATTTGTAAACATTGTTTACGGCAATAAAGGCTGTCGAAGTGAATCCTCCAATCCAATAGGAATTTTTCGGTAAAGTCACCAAAAATCCGACCAGAATCCGCCAGAAACTAATATGAGGAACTGAAAAAACCGGCCGATTCTGACTGAGCGAAAATGACCTGGGTTTTAATGGATAATCAGAAAAAGTGTGATCAAAACGTGTTCTTATGTATACTTTATGGACAACTCTAAGAAGCATCAGAACCAACACTCAGATGACTTCACCGGGTGGTCTTTTAGAAAACTTTTTAATAACGCTAAATGTGCTGAAATGCCTTCCTGCACTTTCAGTTAAAGGGTAGTTTATCGGTTGTGGATGAGAATACACGCATATCGAGCGACACACATTGAATGTAGAGGCCGTATTTCCATCAGCTTATAAACTAGTCAAAACACGCGCATCTTCTTTGGCGGCACCGCGCTGGAAGTTTAGAATCGAAACATCTGAAGATAATCGTCCATAGACGTTCAACGACATGGCCAAAACTAGGATTATCTGGAGTTGACGGAAAGGATTTGCGATCGTGATGAATCCAATGCGTACTGTTTGCCTAAAACAATAAAGAGGTCCTTGCAAAATATACTCAGTTACTATAAATAATGCTATACCGTACTGTTAGAAGTCCATAAATATATTTGTACATGTTTACTGAACGGTTATGAATCCGTTTTCTGCTAACAAGAAACTGGCCATTAAAAGCGACCTAAATACATTACATGTACATCATTATGTTAGTCATTTGATGAGTCCATGAAGACCCATTCAGTTTTCTGAAGAAATCTTTTTTCGAATTTTTTTACTTCAAAATATCAGTATGGTCTAAACAACACTTTTGATTTAACAAAATTAAATACTTTCTACGGCAAATTCCGAGTTCTCAAGTGATTCTTCGGAACACCTTTAGTATACTTTTATATAAAGGTACTATGGTATGAAATATGGTAGAATTTTTTTAGCAATTTTTTGGTATTTTGTGGTATTGAGAATTATAAACGAAGTCTAAAAACATGTTTGCTGCAAAACGTCAGACTCATGTCATTGGGATTATTGAGCGCTGAATGATATTTTGTCGTTATACCGACTTGCAGAAGTGATATAACGAAGTCGAAAAAGGGACAAAACTGTCGAAATGATAGATTTTCCATTTTACGTAGCGGATAGTCGATATTTTTTGCTATTCCATAATTCACCTTGTGATCCTATTCGTTTGAAATCACCACATGTGTGGATAAGACTATACATTTAAAGATGACCTTAAGGACAAATGGAAAATCTATCATTTCGACAGTTTTGTCCCTTTTTCGAGTTCGTTATATCACTTCTGCAAGTCGGTATAACGAAAAAATATCATTCAGCACTCAATAATTCCAATGAGATGAGTCTGACGTTTTGTAGCAAACATGTTTTTAGACTTCGTTTATAATTCTCAATACCACAAAATACCAAAAAATTGCTAAAAAAATTCTGCCATATTTCATGCCATAGTACCTTTATATAAAAGTATACTAAAGGTGTTCCGAAGAATCACTTGAGAACTCGAAATTTGCGGTAGAAAGTGTTTGAATGAATCACGGAGAAGTCATTCACTTCGTGGGAAATTTTGTTTCAAGTAAAATCATTGAAAGCACCTTCTTTTCACGATTTTTTAGCGACTCAGACTGACCTTCGATGAAAAAACAGCTAAGAAGTCATCCTCAGCTTTCTTTCAAGCGAAAAGCGCAAACATATACAATATTCTTTCGAAGCACCAGTTTTTCGATCAACTACTATGAAATTATTATGAAAAAAATGATCAAATGACATGAAAACTACCCATATGTTCCGAAAGATTGCTATTGATGTATGTAGTTTCCGTCTATATGAAGTTTGAAAGTCACTCTATAGCTACTTTTCATGGAGGATCCACTTGACGCGCGAAAAACCTTTACAAACATTTTGGAAAAAGTGGATGGCTTCTCATGTGTTCACCCAATGATTACCTTATGGTGTGTGGACGTGAGATCGTATATGTACACTGTAAAGAATAAACGCAGCATACAAAACCCTGCAAAAGGATATATTAGGTACTTAAATACTTCCACATACCCTTTTCCCCTAATTATCTCCATAAACCATCTCGTAAACCTTTATAGCTAATCAACCCTGTGAAGAGTATTTGATACGTTGTCCTTTCGCATACATTCAAGGTATTTGAGTACCGTCTAAATCCTGTAGGATTTTTAAAATTNGGTTTTAATGGATAATCAGAAAAAGTGTGATCAAAACGTGTTCTTATGTATACTTTATGGACAACTCTAAGAAGCATCAGAACCAACACTCAGATGACTTCACCGGGTGGTCTTTGAGAAAACTTTTTAATAACGCTAAATGTGCTGAACTGCCTTCCTGCACTTTAAGTTAAAGGGTAATTTATCGGTTGTGGATGAGAATACACGTATATCGAGCGACACACATTGAATGTAGAGACCGTATTTCCATCAGCTTATAAACTAGTCAAAACACGCGCATCTTCTTTGGCGGCATCGTGCTGGAAGTTTAGAATCGAAACATCTGAAAATAATCGTCCATAGACGTTCAACGACATGGCCAAAACTAGGATTATCTGGAGTTGACAGAAAGGATTTGCGATCGTGATGAATCCAATGCGTACTGTTTGCCTTAAAAGATGAAGATGTTTTTGCAAAATACACTCAACCACTTTAAATAATGCTATACTGTACTGTTAGGAGTCCATAAATATATTTGTACATGTTTACTGAACGGTCATGAAGCCGTTTTCTGCTAAAAGAGACCTAAATACATTACATGTACATCATGATATTAATCATTGGGTGAGCCCATGAAGATCCATCCAGTTTTCTGGAAAGATCTTTTTTTTAAAATTTTTTCACTTCAAAATATAAGTACGGTTTGGACAGCATTTTTGATTTAAAAAATTAAATACTTTCTATCAAAAATTCCAAGTTGTCAACCCTTTTTTCGGATTACCTTTGCTATACTTTTATATGAAAGGAATATAGCTTGAAATACGGCAGAATCTTTTTAAACAACTTTTTGATATTATGTGGTATTGAGAACTATAAACGAAGTCTAAAAACATGTTTGCCGAGAAACATCAGACCTATCGCATTGGAATTATTGAATGCTGAATGATATTTTGTCGTTACACTGGCTTGCAGAAGTGATATAACGAAGTCGAAAAGGGACATTACCGTCGAAAGGATAGATTTTCCATTTTACGTAGTGGATAGTCGATATTTTTTGCTATTCCATAATTCACCTTGTTCTCCTATACGTTTGAAATCACCACATGTGTGGACAAGTTTGGGGCTAAGCTGGATGCTACCAAGCGGATCCACAGGTTGCGGATAGTGGAACGGCCATTAGTATGATGGTTAGCTGCGAATAAGATCAAGTAATTGATAAAATAAACAGTCCCGGACAATACTCAGCCTTCTTGTCGCCAGGTTGTGGTGGGGTTTTGGATTGGCACTAAAACTCTTACAAAATGCCACAGAAATCCAAAGACGACAGGATGATAGGGTGTGTATAGGCCGCCAGAATCAGGCTCCTCTCGAACCGAATTTCATAAGCGTTAGACAGGGCCGGTGAAGCCCTCTTGCCGTAACTGGCAATTCACCAAATGGAGAATACCATTCAACTCAGCGGAAGGCAAGGGGAAACCACCGCTGTATTTTCCCAAGCACAATATGAATAACATCAAAAATTCCAGTCCAGACAACGGCGTGAATGGGGTTCTCAGAGAGGACACCTCGCTTGATAGAGATAGTCATGTTCGATAGGTGGCATTCGATCGTCAACAGGTTACTGTTCGAAACAAAATTCTATTCAAAATAGGAACATGGAACGTACGTACCATGTTTCAAAAAGCGAAGTTAGATAATATAAAGAAAGAAATGCAAAGGTTACAGCTCAATGTGTTAGGATGATGCGAAGATAAATGGACAGGAGCTGGATCGTTTCCAACCGATAACTTTACATTATACTACTCCGGGGGAGACCATCATGAAAGAGGAATAGGTATACTTATTGACAAAGAAACATCCAAAAGTGTAAAAGGATTTTGGGCAATTTCAGACAGGATCCTTCTTATAAAATTTAATGGTAAATCTTTTAATATCTCAATTATTCAAGCTTATGCACCGACAGCTGACTGTAATGAAGACGCCATCTCGAATTTCTATCACGATTTAGAAAAAGCTTACAAACAAAGTAAATCAGATGACATAATATACGTGATGGGTGACTTTAATGCAAAAGTAGGTGACAACAGAATCGGCAATACAGTAGGTCCTTTTGGTCTAGGAGATAAGAATGATAGAGGTGATAATCTAATAACTTGGTGCCAATCACATAACCTCGTCATTACTAACACATGGTTCAAAAACCACCCACGTAGATTATGGACATGGCGAAGCCCAGGAGATCGAGTTAAAAATTAAATAGATTACATAATAGTTCCTCACAGATTCAGGAATTCAGTGATCTATTCGAAAGCATTTCCTGGAGCAGACTGTGATAGTGACCGTGTCCCAGTTGTCAGTGAAATTCGAGTAAAATTGAAAAAGTTAAAACAATCTATACAAAATCATAAGCTTCAAATTCACCTTCTCAAAACTAATACAGATATAAAAGGAAAATTCTATATCAAAGTACAGAATCGATTTGAAGCACTGACGAGGGAACATATTTAGGTGATTAAGCGATTTAGATCCCATCTTTTGGTGATAGATAGACCTCAATGAGGTATGA
>CAJNOJ010000840.1:8264-20191 GCA_905250025.1 Adineta ricciae | reverse complement strand
ATATAGAAAAATGTCGAGAAAAAGCGTGGAACTCCTTTAAAAGTATTTTTTTCGGAATTTTTTAGTTTTCAGAAATGTAAAAAAGGTCTAGAAACATGTTTCCTGAGAAACATCAGACCAGTTCTATTGAAGGTTTTGGAGGATCAGTCCTTTTTTCTGAACATACCAATAGATATATTTCGTCAACCTAGATTGTATGTCAATTAAATTGAATAATTTTTATTTTCTTCTACTCATGGAATACAACAACTTCCATGACACTATCCTAACAGAACGAAATCATACTAACGACTCTGCCCTGATAACTGAAAAGATTTGTCGTTATACTGCCTTTTACAAATGAGACCAAAGAATCGAAAGAGACATTACTATCGAAATGATAGATTTTCTATTTCTGTTTAAGGACATCTCTAGATATAGAGTCTTGTTCATAAATGTTGTGACTTCACACGAATAAGATTACGAGATGAATCATTGGATATTAGAAAATATCGACTGTCCATCAGTGCTTCTTTATTTTTTTTTTAATCTATCATAATGCCGCGACGAAAAAATTGGGAACATCCGGTAAAGCATGATAAATCTGTATGTGTACCAAAAGGAGTAAAGGCTGTGTCATCCGAATTATCGAAGTTTTTGATCAGTCAGTATGACGTAGCTTACACCCGAATTAGCTGGTTATGTCCAAGATGTTATACATTTGAATCGAAGAAAATGATGACTCATCGATCAAAGCAGGAGAACAACAATGAAAGTTCTAGTGATGATGAATCAATGACACAAGGTTCCCCTGTTAATGATAATAAAAATGATGATGATTTTGTCGATGTGGAATTCAATGATCTGAGTGAAGAAGAGAAAGAGAATCCTCATATGGATAGTGGTATCTTAGCTGAGTCAAATGACGATGATGAATCGCCACCTGTCGATGAAACAACTGATCATGAATCGATGGAAGAAGAGACAGATCATGATTTCTATGAAATCGAACACCAAAAAAACAAATCAATGAAAGAATTATCAAAGATATTCGATCTATTGAACATAGAACCGATTCATGACAGGTTAGTTTGTAAATTTAATTCGAAATTTTTAAAACGAAATTTGTATTTAGATCAGCAGTATTGTCCATTCGAACCAAAGTCAATGAGGTGTATAGAAAACTCAATCGTTTATGCGACATACTAGATGGCAAGTCTCAAGTCTCGCACGATCCAAATCCTCACGGACTAACGATATGTGAATCAAATGAAGTTTTGGATGGTTTGAAGAAGTTATACGGTGACAGTGATGCGAATGAACAAGTTCGCTTGATGACAATTGCTCCCAAAGAGTGGGGTCGACAAAAAAATCGAAAAATGGTGCGTATTTTTTTCTCATGTCGTTCAATATCTTCGCATTTTTTCAAAAAATCTTACCGAAAATTTCTTTCACTTATCAGGTTTGCATCAAAGCCAAATCAAGCTCGACGATCGCTTGTTCTTCGAAAAAACGATGGAATTTTAGCTTATCCACAATGTCTGCGGGAAAGTAATCGTCCTTTATCTAACTCAACAATTGATCTTGTGATCAAGTTCTATTGTGAAGATGGTATCAGTCGAGTCTCATCCAATTCCAAAGACACGATCAAAATCAACGGACAATCAGTAGCAGTTCGGTTTCTAGAAATGACTGTCTTGGATGCCTACCAAATATTCAACGAACGTCATCCTGATACTGTTTCAAGATCAACTTTCAATGCTCTACGTCCACGAGAAGTGAAGACTGCAACACCACATGACACATGCATGTGTATTACCCACGAAAATATGGATCTATTATTGAAGGTTTGTGCTAGCCGTATATTGATTCGAATGTAACTTAACTTCATTATAGGCTTGGAACAATTACTACCGAAAATGTGCCGATGTAAGTTCTTTCTCAGCTAGTAACAAGATCAATATGAAGGATCTGATCACTCAAATGGTTTGCACTATTTCGAATGAAAAGTGCTTTAATGGTGAATGTGATGCTTGTCCAGAAGAAAACATCAGAGATATTCTCACTGATAACATTATGTTGGATTTGGATGACGAATGTTCATGGTCTTTATGGAAGAAAGTCAATAATAAGTTCGATCTTCAGCAGATGTCTGGCTCGGTTGACTCTATTAACGGAAATTGAAGAAAAATGGTCTTCATTCTTGCTTCACACGCACATTAATCGTGAACAACGTGAATATATCAAAGACTTACGCTGTCAATCAACGGAAAAGACTTTTGCTGTGGCTCAGATAGATTTTTCAATGAATTACACACTCATACGTCAGCGTGAAGTTCAACAAAGATTTTTTAGTTACCATCAAGCCACCTTATTTACAAGCCATCTGACCATTGGAAAAGAACAGCGAAATTTGGCGATCATTAGCAATTATATGGAGCATACAACATCATTCGTGCATTGTGCACAGAAAATTCTCGCCGCATTTATCAAGAAAAACTTTCCATTGGTAAAAAAGATCAATTATGTGAGGTAAATCTTTTTTTAAATAGTTTATGTACTATGTCAACTCTCGTCGTTCATTTAGTGATGGTGCATGTGCACATTTCAAGAACAATACCAGCATTTTAAACCTAATTCATCATAAGATAGACTTCGATTTGGATGCTTGTTGGACGTTCACAGCTACAGGTCATGGTAAAGGTGCTGGCGATGGTATAGGCGCCGTACTGAAGTCGGTCGCCAGACGTGCTACACTTTCAAAAAACATTCTCATGTCAAATGCAAAAGACTTCTACGAATTCTCACAAAAATAACAACTTGAAACGGCAAGAAGATCTAACAAAGATATTCCTGGTGTTCATGTCTTCTTTCTTGAATCAAATGAAGTAGAAAAAGCGAAGAACACTTTTCTGAAAGCTAGAAGCGAAAAACTTCGAACAACAGGTGAGAAAAGCTTTTGCTTTTGTTCCCTTATGTCTGTATTAATTTAGGTACAATACAAGGAATTCGATCAATGCATGAATTCAAACCGATTAGCAACTCAATGGTTCAATGTAGTTCGACATCTCGTTCAACAAAGACCAGGACATTTACATTTAAATAAAAGTCCTTTTTCTACCTTTTCTAGTCGATCAGATTTTTTAAAATTAGACTTGAGGATGATACTCAATATTCAGATAGATTGAACAGCTCTCTTCATTACCACCTTATATTAGATTTCTGTAGTCTTGTGTGTCCTCAGGAAACATGTTTCTAGACCTTTTTTACATTTCTGAAAACTAAAAAATTCCGAAAAAAATACTTTTAAAGGAGTTCCACGCTTTTTCTCGACATTTTTCTATATATAAAAATACACTGTAGGTGTTCCGAGAAAATGCTCAAAAACTCGGAGTTTTTGGGTAAGAGTATTTAATTTTTTTTAACCAAAAGTGTTTTCTAGTCGAGATCAACCTTTTGAACAAAAAAAATCGAATAAAAAGACCTTTCCAAAAAGTGGATGGGTCCTCATGGATTCACCCATGTATTTCGTGTTTCAATTTTGTTGTTTTCCCGGGTTTGTCCGTAAATACATCCGGGTATGCTTTCAGTAATTCTTCCAATCTTTCTTTTTGGTCATTTGTCAGTTCTGTATTAGAAAGATCAACATCGTGGTTACCTTCATTCGCCACAGTCTCGTGTTGTTCGCGTTTAGCTGTTGTGAGTTCATTCGTGACATCACCGCGAGCTTCTGACCTGCAGCAATACGAATTGTTGCTTTGGACAGGTTCGCCGTTTGAATTTGAAGATATTCTTTCGGTGAGATAATTCTATTTGCAACGTATGGTTGTGCCAACCGACACGTCCATCTAAATATCATATCTTATGAGTTATCATTTAGAGATGTCAGTTATAAGTTAGTGTCCTTGTGTAATGTTCTTTTCTTACTAATATTCTCATTATGAATATTACCTTGTACTGTCACTGCTTGGTCTCTTCTCTTTTCTCTTCTGTATAAAAGATTATGTTCTGTATTGTATACGATACATTTTGGAGTATGATACAATGTAGTTAATATCTTCTACATTGAAGAATAGCGATAGTGCTATTCCTCCAATCTGTCTTTGTGATCACAAATAATAAAATAAAGAAGAAATGTGCTGCAGCTGAAATGAAATAACATTCATTTCCATTTCTATATTCCGTTACACTGTTGTTGTAGAAGAAATCTTGATGAATGATTTAAGCAAGAAGGATAATATAAATATACATGTTTTACTCCGCCATATGGACAGTGGAATAAGATGAGCATAGTGATTCTCACCGAAAACGGCCACTTCGGGTACAGCTGTCATCAGTATTCTGGATTTACCTCGCAAAATCAGTTGTTTGAGTAATAGGAACTGGGGTGTCAAATAAATCAACAATAGCCTGAAATGAAACAACGAAAGCGAGAAATTTATTTGGATACTTTCCCCTGAATAAACAAAACGGCGATGACAGAACCAGCAAAATCTGCACGGTAGAATGAAAACAGTGATGTGACAAATAAAAATATTTCGACTGATACTGACCGATTAGAACTAAAAGTCTTTGAATTTCAAAGTTCAATTCATCCTCTTCTGACATCAATCAATAGCGGTGAACTAGCTTTTGTTGAAAAACAACGTTCAGCACATTCAAATATTCAGTGGTATCCAGATAGTGTTGATCAATATCGTCGACATAAATTATTTGACAAACCTAGTGAACAATGGTGGTTTTGTATACCCAAAGCGTTTTGGAAATGAAGACACAAATGAATTGAGGGCATATAGACATTCTTCATGAAGACTATAACACTCATACAAAATTTAGGCTCGCAACGATAGTTTGTTAACGAACTTATCTAATAATAAGTAGAAATACATCAATCAACGTTGATTCTTAAAAATACATTGTGACTTATTCAATCTTCTTAGATATTAGAGTCATGAAGCAATGTCTGGATGGCTATTGCCGATCAATAGTTACATTTATCATCGATAATTTCCATCAATCTAATTGTTGATGAAATCCCAGGATATATCAATTTGTCGGTTCATTGTTGTCTCATTCCTCCATTGAGGGTGAGAATACATTGACATCTATATTTTATATCCTCAGAATGAACCGACAATCCATAAATTGAAGACGTGTTCTTATGTTCATTTCATTGGTTATGTATAATAATATTCACAATGACCAATCAAACACAACGGCCGGGAACAATGCGTCAGGTTAGATAAAAAAGAATATGCACGGAGTGGATAGGTCAAACGACGAACATAACAATGAACCGTAAGCGTGCACGTGTTAATACTAGTGTTATTAATGAATATGATTGTTTTGTCTTAGGGACGACGAGCTTCTTGTCGTTATCAAATGAGCTGTTTTACCATCATATCTTCATCTATCTGTGCTCGATCGACATTTTCGAGGCATTTTATGAAACTGGAAATATCCGTCTAGCTTCTCTGGCTCGAATGTACATTAGACATGTTGATTAGGCGACTGCGTCTATTGTTGCTGCACATGAGTGGATACGTTTCACAGAAGATCGAATTTTATCGCTTCGCATCAGCAGCGATCATCTCGATGATCGTCTTTTCTCAATTCTGTCGAAACTCACCCGTGTCGATTTGCTGATGACAGCGTCACCAAGCAATGCACCGGATATCACTTATTTGATTACAATGAATAAATTAAAATCATTCTCGATTCGTTTTTCTCCGACCAATCGACCTAAAAGAATTCCAAAACTGACGTCATTTATCTGGCATTCGGATTGTTCTGTAGAACACTTTTCTACTTGGAATTCATTCGTATTGGTCAAAAAATATCTGTTTCCAACGTCATCATGCTCTTTGATGATCAATAAACACATCACTCGTCTGTCACTCGACTTAAGTCATCTTGGTCTTGCACTTGCGTTAATACCATACGTACCTGCCCTTGAACACTTCGAGATTCGTCTATATGATATACGTCTACAATATTCAACGATGACGTCGGAATTTCTACAAGAACGAACGTGGAGCGCGAAAGTCAAATCGTTACATGTGATTGCTTATGATCAACTAGTGAATACGAAAAGCTTTTGCGGGTTTGTGAAGTTGTTCGCTTGCTCACTTGAGCATTTATCATTCTACATTGGTACACAACAGTGTTATCTCATGGTTGGACGACGTTCATTTGAGCGACATCTTCTCTCTCATTTACCAAGTTTGAAACAGCTTAATTTCTGTGTCCACAGTGGATTGATGAATTCAGACGACGATCGTCGTCAAACATTTGACAGCTGGACAAAAACACAAGTCATTTCAATTTTTCACAGACGCCAAAGTCATACACGATTCACACTACCATTTGTCTTTGATCGGGTAGAACACGTTTGCAATGGTTTTGTCGAGTTTCATTCGAATATTCACTCGATTGATTTTGTTTTGTTACTTCCATCCGTGCGTATCATTTCTTTCGCTTCTTATGGGAGATTGACTCTCGCTCTTTTTACACTCATACGTCAAGCATGTCCTCATCTTCGTCGTATTCACTTTAAAAAATTTTGTAATCTAGACGATGATCTTATTCGAGATACTCAATTATCATTAACAACAGTCACTGAACTCTGTCTTGACGATGTCACTTTGGTAATGAAATTCGTCGCCTCCTATCGTCTTGTTTGCTTGATTCCTAATCTTCAACACCTGACAATCGAGAGACGTCATCTTGCAATGATCGCCGCTAACAATGATCAAAACAATATGTTCAAACACACTCGCCAAGTGATTATAGTCGAAAATCAATCTCAATCAAACAAAATTCAAGACAATATCGACCAAAATATCATTCACAAAATCTTTCCTCAAGCGATTGTCACTTATCGAACAATAGAATTTATCAATGTCTTATAAATAAATGTCAGATTACAGATATGTACATTCATATCGACCCGAAACTACTTAAGACTTATGCATGAACAGAAAAGAAACGTATCCATAGTGCCCAGTATTTTCTTTCATTCTTCCAAAGAGTAACTAACGAATACGCACGTGCGTGCAGAGAGGTCGACGGAATTAACTTCAATAATGGTATAAAAGATAGATAGCCATTGTTTGCAACAATACAGATTAACTTAATAATGCCGCTCATTCGAAATGTCAAACCTGACCAGTATGATTTGCAGCCTAACGCTTTAGCAACTACAGGAATTTGTACTTGCATTGGGGTGGTAATTCATTTGGAAAACGGAATCTTTATTTGTCATATGGATCCAAGTGATTTTGGCCTTGCTGATACGTTAACTCTAATGGATGCACACCTTTTTTTCTTCAAAGTGTTCACAACACTAATGGAAAAACAGTCTGATGCTGTAATAAAGAGCGTTTACGTACTCGGCGGTCAGTCTTCCAATAATTATTTCCGATTCAAAGATCAGATCAATGATATGCAAAATTATTTTCGGTCATCAGTGGTGAATCAGGTGCGTACTAAGTTTAGCGCATTTGTTTCTGCGATTAAAATGATTTTGGTCACATTCAACATACAGAAAAAGATAATGATGGGAACAATGTAGATGAAGATGTCAGTGATCATCCAGATCATTTTATTAGTGACATTACTATACTGTTCGATCAAAGTTGCAATCCGCCAACATTTGTGGTTTGTCAATATGCCGGCACTGAAGAAGATATGGATTGTGATAGAAACCAATCTAACTTTTTTGCCATTTATAACATTGACATATCGAGCAACACAATGACCGTATACATACGACGATCAAACATTTGGAATTCCCCTTTCCGGACAGAACTGGTTGAAAAAGTTATCATGAATGCTGGGGATGATTCTTTCGTCTATCTATCCGATTACAAAACAGATCTCGAAGTAAAAATTCAAACACTTTTGACTCAAATCGAAAAATCATCAATCTTAGACAACGATGATAACGATGAATAACATTTGAAGATTTCACTTGTAATTTTAGTTAAGTAAAGTTCAAACACATGATCCTCTTATATATCAAAAATATTTTATTCATTGCTCGGCAAAGATTCCTACTATTTCGTGTTTGTTTTGAGATCCATATTAAGTGTTCTCATTTTGATACGAATATCAGAACAATTTTCACTGCTATTGTTATGTGTTGATAATGAAGAAAGACTCATCGATTGTTTTAGGCAATAAATCAGTAGGTCGGATAGCCGAGATTATCTAAAACAGAAAATCGAAATCAAAGATCATATGAAACGAAGGTGTAATTTTATCCACTGTTGTTGTCAAGTGATTTGATATCAATAAATGATGATGTAACGACGATCGAGGAAATTCTGATAGAATTGAAATCATTAGAAACAGAAACGTTTTTAGTCACCTGTGTGGAATGTATTAAGAAAAAAAACGCAGTGAAACAGTGCGGTCTTCATTCTACAAAAACAACTATGACGAATCAAATGAATACATGATTTTGCAATAAATTCGTCAAACAAAACGAAAATCAAATATGAATATAACTCTGTACTATCGATTATTTTATATGTAGAAATTTTACGAACATATGAAATTTGTTCGTGCTCAGTTTAAAGACACAAAATCCATTCGACAATCAGCATTACAAAAGAATGATAAAATAACCATTCAGATAGATTGGTGAGAAAATTATCATTTAGAACAGGCGAGGGAAGAACGATGTGAGTTACTATACAAATTCAAATGATACTATTGAAAATTATTTCGTTTTATTTAACTGCATATTATTATTAGAAGAAAATGTTTCGGTAGTGGCAGGTTATGTATGACAAAAGGATAATCATTTTAGTTTTGGATATTTATCCGATGAAACAAATCATCTTTCAGAGAATACATGGATGCTTATCCATGATATATTGAATGAATTGTTGAAGAAACACGTGTTATTTTACACAAATCAATGAATTGAATATCATTTCTTCGATTCATCATCAAGTCAATATCGAAATAAAACTACTATCTAATTTTTAAAATAATTGGAACTTCTATTAAACAGTTATTTGATGATACTGTTCGACTAAATCCTGATCAATCATTCAATGGTGTTGATGATTTAATGAGTAAGATAAAAGAATTCAGCGAACATTCGCCTGTATTTACATAAAAAAAGAAAAGATCGATTTACTAAGAAAAAAATTTACAACAGTTAAAAGGCACGTCTTTTTCCACGACATTATTGCCAAATCTAATGGAGAAGAGAAAAATGTTATCAATTGAAAATACATGTTTTTGCCTGTTTCTTCTCTTATAATTTGTTGTCAATGAAAAAAGAACTTTTTTCTACTATGAAAAGTATCAAATCAACAGAATAAAAATCTTTGTTTTCATAATAACATATGTCATCAAAACGGCAAATCGTCAAAAAGAAAAACGTCGACTATTGTCGTTTTTAAAACAGACAGATTTATTTATATGACGCTTTGAAGTAAATATTTATTATTAAGATAGATAATGAATTATTCTATTTCGACATTACAATTGAACAAATATCTGTACGAGATATCTATGTGCACATTTCCTTATTTGGCTAAATCCATATTATGATGAATCAAACCAGGAATATCAAAAAGTAATGATTTCACTTCGACATGTCAATCGAGTCGTGAAAATATTCCAAGATATCGATGAATGCATTGATTTCATTACAGATAAAAGAACTGAGAAAGTATTTCTCATTGTCTTTGCTTCTCTCTATCAAATGTTAATACCTCTTATTCATGAATTGTACCAATTGGATTCAATTTACATATTTCATACGAATTCACAATGTACACAATTGATAAAATCTTGGTCAAAAGTGCGAGGTTTTTTCACAGAAATCGATCAAATTTGCGACAAATTTAAACAAGATGTCAAGCGCACCGATTACAACTCAATTTCCTTCAGTTTTATCTCACCAAATGATATATTAAGTGCGAAAATCTAAATAAACTCGATGTGTCTTTCATGTATTCACAAATAATCAAAGAATTTTTTCAAGGTCTAGTCGTCTGTTTTCGTGAATTATTCGATGAAAGCGATCCAGAAATACGGATCTTTACTAAATTGGAACACGATTATTATTCTCAAACACCAATATGGTGGTATACATATCCATGTTTCATTTATTCTTTATTGAATCAAGCATTACGCACTCACGAAACTCATGTTATCATCAAAAAGGGTGTTTTTATTCGAGATCTCCATCGACAAATTGAGCAGCTTCATTCTGATCAAGCAAATAATAAGCAAATGCAATCATTTATTGCCTATCGTGGTCAAGGTTTATCAAAAGTTGATTTTGATAAAATAATGAAAAACAAAGGTGGACTCATATCCTTCAATAGTTTTCTGTCAACAAGTAAAGACAGAGATGTTGCTCTTCTGATTGTTGATGCCAATGGAAATAATGAAGATACGATAGGAATACTTTTTGAAATGACTTTCACCGATCTATTTCATCATCTCCTTTTGCCAATATTGATCAAGTCACTTACTTTAGTCAATTGGAACAAGAAATTCTCTTTTCAATGCATACTGTTTTTCGCATTGCTGATATCGAGAAAATCGACAATAACAATCGTATTTGGTAAGTGAAGTTAACGTTAACTGACAACACTTACGAGTTGCTCAATTGTTTTACCGAATATATTCGATACGAAACTCGAGAATCGACGGACTGGGATCGATTAGGTCAATTATTACTTAAAATAGATGAAAAAGACAAAGCTGAAGAAAGGACACATGTATATTTTATGCTGGGACATATTAAATTTAATCAAAATTACAATGAAGAGGCGCCGTCTTTGTCAGAAAATTCGCTCTCCGGATCATCTTGATATTGGTGCTTGTTATGAAAATATTGGCATCTATTATAAACGCATACATGATTACGAAAAAGCGCTTGAAATTGGAAAATCTAACTTGCCTCCTAACCATCCCGTATTTGCCGCAATCTATGACGCTATGGCTAAAGTGTACTCTGATACAGAAGAACACTCGAAAGCAATTCTATTCACTGAAAAAGCATTAGAAATCAAACGAAAATGTCTCCTCGAAAATCATTCATCATTTACTACTTTATACGATCGACTCGGTACGATATATCAGAGTACCAAACAGTATTTAAAAGCACTTTCAGCTAATCAGATGGTTCGCATTGGTTGAGATCTATCTATTTATTGGTAATGTATACAACGAAATGAAGGAATATTCAAAGGCTTTGCTAACTTTTGAAAAAGCTCTTGAAATTCATCAACAATATCCATCTTCACATCAATTCAAATGGGGTCATATCTATAATAAAACTGGCATAATATATTTTAACGAAGGAAAATATGTCAGAGCGATTTCATATTTTGAAAAATGTCTTCAAATACAACACCAAATCGACCCTTTTGAAATATGTCGATATAGCCGCTACCTATACCAATATTAGTGCTATTTATTGTAAAATTGGCGAATATTCAAATACACTTTTAGCTATGAGAAGGCATTAGAAGTGCATCAATATTCATTTTCTTTTGATGAAGTTAATTTACCATTTCTTTATAATACTCGCGGTTTCATTTATTCCAGTATGAATGATTATCCAAAAGCATTGTCACATTATGAACTCGCCCTTTGATATTGCACAAAGTATTTTACCATCGAATCATCCTCATGTTGAGCTGTTCAAAAAAAAATCAAATTATTAAATGAAAAAATGTCACGATGAACTGTTTGCATTTGTAATAAGACATGCTGAAATTGATAAAAAGAATGATGATTCATTGTCTTTACAGAGGACAACCATAGTCAAAATGATCAAATAGTATAATGTCTTGGTGCTATTAAAATAAAAACATCAACTATTTCTGAGATTAGATTGTGAACCCATTCATCAATTGTTGATTGAGATACTGGAAAACCCCAAAATATGAATAATGGAACTAAACTTCGAT
>CAJNOJ010000839.1:0-20307 GCA_905250025.1 Adineta ricciae | reverse complement strand
TATTGCATTGTGCAGTGTAATAACTATAGCTATGTTCTATTTTTCACATGGGACAAAAGTGATCAATCATGTCGTTGGCGTGGCTATTTCGGATATCTAGCGATGATCGCTGTGATTTCCGTCACAGTTGCTATAACTACCGAGAAACTTAGTTCAATTTATATGCATCGCAAAATTCGACTGAAAGTGAACAAACATTTTTGCCAAGTAGCGACGCGTGTTATATCAATAAGACACAATGTTTTTCTCGTGCGCTCATGGATGAAACGCATAGTGCACCATTCATGAAGTAATTTTTTCTCAGTGATTTATGAATTAGAACCTCTGTTAAACAAACTGATATTTATAATGCCATTTGCAACCACACTCTCAAACGAAGAAAAAGAAAAAAAAATGTTATTGCTCAATAGTCAAAAATCGGCAACGGTTGCTATGTTTATGATGGAGTTTTTGTTTGTAATAACAGAACAACTTCACTTGCAAAGAAATGTGTCATGTCGAGCTGGCAATGTGGATCAATAGCACGTGAATTGCAACGCACTCTGTAACTCAATTATAAGTTTGGATTTTGACTTTAAATTTTGTAGACCTTTCGCTCGTAATAAGTATGGTGGAAAAAGAGAAGCGACTCATAATCGTTGGTATTCTACGTATTTTCATTGACATTTTCAATATTGCTGAACAACTAGGAATCTATTTCATCGCCAAAGACAACGATCTAGACGAAACAGCACAACAACGATTCTTCTTCATCCTATTTGGTGTCGGCGGCGTTTCACTTTTCAAGCCCTTATTTTACCATCCAGTTCTCCAAACAATTTTCAGTATATGCATTGAAGCTGGTGAATTAGCATGTTATTTAACCGTATTAACAAACACAAAGAATTTGTTGATCGTTGCTATCTTATTTTTCTCTCTGGAAGTTCTTTTCCATGCCATTTGCATTGCTTGTTTGTGCAGTTGTGATGAAAATCATTCGAAACAATGTCTCAAGGGTTGCTGCACGTTGCCACTACGTATAATTCTATATGGAACTTTGTTTGAAACGCAAATCTTTTTTCTATTTCTCGATGCCAGCTCCCCGTTTCGTGATACGTTTTACGAAGTTTTGATGATCTTAGCGACATTTTTTGGTTTACCGATGGTGGAGAAAGGTGCAAATAAAGCTTGTCGCATGGAAGAAGAGAGTTCAGAAGAAAACGACGAGAAAATATTTGCGGCATGGGAAGGACTTTTAACAATATTGGGAACCCTAATCGGTCCGATAATCACAGTCACTGCTGTCATTTATTGTGCTCAAATGTTACCTAATCGATCACAATACAAGACGTACGATTTTGCTATTTATATCATCACAATCATTTCCTATGGATCCATACTACTCTCGTTAGTATGCTGTCTCGGATGCACTGCATGTCTTTGCGCCGGGACAATGTTAGTATGGTTGAAAGAATGTCTTTGTCACAAGGAAAATTGATTGTTTTCGTTATGTGAACTAATATTGGTTAATAAATATTCGTTAAAAATAAGCAGTTTTGAGATAGCAGCGAGAAGATTGCATCGTCGCTTTTGGTCCGTTCTTTTATAGAGAAAGTGTTGTAAAATATATAAAGCATTGAGAACAGGGCATAGTACCAAACACTGCGCTATACTCGGATCATCAGCCAATTTTTGCTGTGGCATGTCCATGAAATATAAAATTACATTCTATTCTGACTTGAGTTGAATAAAAATGACAAAAGCAATTGTAACCCAATAACAATGAATGAATTGAAATGTATGATCTTTATGGTCGAGATATTTTCCGGCTATATTTGAATGTGTCAATTATCTAACTAATGTCTAAAATGAGAAAGTATTTCCATACTGTCAACTAAACGAAGTGTACGATTTCATCATCTATGTAATTCACTTACACGAGCCATTCGACGATGCGATGAAAATTTCATTCACGTTAACTTGATGACCTACAGACGATGCCAATCAAATCGATCAATCATTCATGTATATACAATTAGACAAAATTGATACCTAGAACGAGAATACCAACTCTTAACATCCAGTTCCTGGTATACGAACGACTATTTGATGTATCCATTTAGCAATCATAGATTACGAACACGCGAATCCGACTCGATTGTTACCATAGGATTTTTCGTGCGAGATCTTCGTCGACAACTTGAAGATTACAAAAAAATACAAGGTAGCTTAATTTCATTCAACACCACAATCAGCTTGGAGAAATTTCCCTAAATAAAGGTAACTATTCCGAAGCTATTAATGTCGCTGGTGTATATGCTAGACAAGGAAGCTATACAATCGTACTTATATTCTACGAAAAGTCGCTTGCTATTCAACAAAGAGTACTTCCAAAACTGCATCCAACTATTGCTTGCTTATACAGTAATAGCGGAGACGTTTATGGCAGAACGGAAATCTACAACGAACAATACAAATTCAACGATGAATCTCTTTGTTTACGTGATCGTGCTGCTAATAAATTTTCCAAATCACATACACTCTGCAAAAAAGGCCTAGAAATACTCTTAAAAAGCCATCCTGGCAGCCGTCTAAATGTGGCAGTCGCATACGACTATTTTGGATCACTTTATAAAGGAATGAAAGACTATTCCGAAGCATGTTTGCCGTATGAAGAGTATTTTGCAATACATGAAAACGACACAGAACCTAAATTGTTCAACGTTGCGAGCGCTGCTTACAATAATATTGGCATGATGTACTGCTCCATAAAGCAGTATCTGACCGCATTTGATTATTATTTTGCATCACTACAAGTAAATGCACAAATACATCCGGCCAATTAGAGCAACATCACCAATACGTACAATCACATAGCAGTTTCGTACTACAAAATGATGGAATATGGAATAGCAAAGAAGTTCTACGGAACAGCGTTGACTTTGTATTAAAAAAAACTGCATCCTTCAGATCATCCGAGTCTTGCCCTTTGTTATCATAAATAGCAGTTTATTAACAGCATATTTCTCACTTGGGGTTATACATAAGCTAATCGCCAAGTTCTCGGAAGCAATAGATATGCTTGAAAAGGTCGTTAAAATAAAGGAAGATGCAATTGTGACGAATGATTTCAAGTTGGCTGATATATAAATCACTTGTTGATCTATCATCGATCGGCGAATAAAAGACATGTCTCTCATCATTTCTCGTATTTGTAGATGTCACCGATGGTACGCGTTACAGTGCCTTTATAGAAGCATGAATGAGTTAAAATAACATTATAGCACACGAAATTGTGCTCTTAGATTATGACACTATTGCGTTGCAAGCACCAGACGGCATGGATATTTTTCTTATAAGCGTGCGATTCGTAGGTATTTCACATGAAGAAAAGCTTTTACATAACGACTTTGCAGTTCGAACTTCGAAGGACGATCATTGATTCTCAAATAGACTACCGTTCGTTTTTATACTCTTGAAACATTTCTCTATAGATTGGCAAATATAACATTGAGAAATGGTGATCGAAGTAAATTTGATACTTTTGGGGCCTATTGCTTCCTCTTGCATCTTTATTCTCAAGGCTGTTTATCGTGGAAAGAATTCAAGTAACGTCATGATCGACAAATAACGCAATGCTGTTGAAGCACAAATTTAATGGTTTGGAATTCACATCGACGTTGAAAAACCATTGCATAGCGGAAATGTTCGATAATGTCCTGTCTATCATTCGCTTGAGATCAATACAACCGATTGGAAGTGATCTTTCATCTATGACACAATTGCCGACAGAAAAAGAAATACTCTTACCAACTGGAGAAACTTTTCGCGTGGAAAGATTTGAATATAATTTCAACGATAATAAACATTTGATCTATATAACAGATTGCTAGTGTAATACTATACTTTTTTAGCGCCCCTCACGCATATTCAAGTATAATAAAATAACGAGTATAACTAGCGAAATTCATCGAAGAATAACGTTGTATGCACGCTATCATTGTGCTATTTATGACTTTCATAAAAAAGTGATGCTTTCCCGTCGTATACACAATGAGAAGTCATATAGCTGAATTGAAAGAAATACTAATTATAAGTATTATACAAAGTAACTTTTCCCTTTCTACAAATATTTTTTTATAGAAAGAGAAAAAACATGAGAACTACCTGTTATTATTTCTCGTGCTCATTTTGAAATGAATTCTACAACAGATGTGATATTGCGCAGCGCACAAAACTACAAGATCGTTGCCGCAATATCTGTCTTTTTCGCTCTCCTTGCTGTCCTTATTTCCATTTTGATTATAACCATTGTCTTAGCGACAAAACACCTACACACTACGACGCATCTATTGATATGCAACACATCTCTCGCATCCATACTATATTGCATTGTGCAGTGTAATAACTATAGCTATGTTCTATTTTTCACATGGGACAAAAGTGATCAATCATGTCGTTGGCGTGGCTATTTCGGATATCTAGCGATGATCGCTTGTGTTTATTGTTACTTATTACAAGTCTTATCAAGATTTATCTACATTATTTTCTCCAGTGATCACCGAAGGTTGAGTTCATTGAAAATACACTGGTGTGCAATTGGTATTGTGTGGATTGTGATCTTCGCTCTTCCACTTCCAGCTCTTCTCACCAACGATATTTATTTTCGTGAAGGTTTTCTTTGTTGGGTACCGAAGAGAGCAATGCTACACACGATCTACATTGTCATTGCATATTACACACTGCCAACAGTACTGATTATTGTGATCTACGTCATAGTTAATGTTCGAATGCATTCTACTAGCAATGAAGCATCGGCGATAGGTCGAAGAACGCGAAGAGTTCGTCATTTGGAGATCTTTCGTAACATAATGATATCATTTAGTATTTATTTTCTTGGCGGCGTTCCTTATATGTTATTCATGATAACAAATGTGGAATTGTTGTATACGATGGGTGTGATTTCCGTCACAGTTGCTATAACTACCGAGAAACTTTGTGCAATTTATATACATCGCGAAATTCGCGCTGCAGTAAAGAAAACGATTTGTCAACGAAGAATACAAGTTATGCCGTTAGGACGCAATGTTGCTACTATTCATGGGTAAAGAAAAAAAAACATCGTCGGCTAATCGGTGTCCTATCAGATAACTTATTAAAAGAACTTTCTTGTCTCTGTCTGAAAGCAGAGAGATCGAAATAGAAGAAAACGATAAATGGCAAAAACACATTTGTTCCTTTATACGAGTCAAAATGAAATATGATATACGTAATTGTATATCTCCGCCTTTAAATAGAGCTGCTGCGATCCGGCGCCAAGCTTTCGTCTTTGCTCAACGTATGAATATGAGAAGCAATGAATAATGAATCCGCTTAACCATTAATCTACGCTAGACTTATCGTTGAGAGAAAAAGAAACTTTTTTTTGTATTAAGACCAATGAAATATATAAATCTTTTTTTACACTTTGTGACGACAGTACTTGATACCTTATCATTCAATGGTCTCATAGATGGTTTAGACATCTCACGTCAGTTGAAATCAAAGAATGGTCAAGTCAGAATAATGAATATACGATAGCGGAACTCTCGAATCTTGTAAAAAAAACTAAACTACTAGAGAGTCATCGTTATCTTCTGTTAGAATATCATTCAAGACATTTAGTAAATAATAACGAGGAAACTTCATCGAATGAGAACCTTCATTGAAGTTTATATTTGTCTATGAATAAGTTTCATAGTATATATCGGTAAAAATCTCGTTACTCTAAGATTCAAACATAAACGTAAAAAATTCTGTTTCCAAATTCCGATGAATATATTTTTCTTGAAAATTCCACTCTGCTCAGTTTTCGCAACAACAAATAAGAACACATAAATCGATTTTTGGAGGAGATTAAAGCGTCATCATTGTACCTCAGCTGTATACCGATACATGATAAAGAAATACATGTAAAACGTTCACAAAAAGTTGCTCTTACCACGATTTTTATATCTACAAGTCACAGCAAGAAATCTTTCCAATCATTCGAAATTGGAAGTGATGTGAGCTGATAGGCAAATATTCGAGAGTTTTTTTTTATGTAGATGATATTGAGAAGTATCAATTACAACATGAAACTCGTTTCTTAAATGTTAAGTAAAAACTACTAGAGTATGAATATAATCTATACTTTTATTTTAAACCTGATATGGAAAGTGCTTTTTTCCAACAAGGTATCAAACAATGAAGTTATCGTACTCTTAATGTAGATAACCCATATTTGCCGATAACAAACAAACAGAAAACAAAACAATATCGTTAAGATTTTATCATCTGAAAAAGACACGTACTTTATATTAGTGAAAGTGTTATTGCTGCTGAAGAATGGGTAATAACCTGTGCATTCCAGTATTTACGAATCGTGTTGCTTAAAGAATACGAGTCTATCGTTCAATAGCATTCGTAATCATTTTCAAGAAACCAGGAATGCTGGATTTATAAATATTCTTCCTTGGTAAGTTTTTCGTATACATAAATGAAAAGGTACATGTTCACAAGTAGGCCCCTTGCCATTGTACTGGCATTTTCGTGTAACATTCGCTTTATACAATCCAGCACCACCAAACGCCGAGCGTACTTCAATTAGACCACGTTCAATTGGAATTCGTTTGTTATGGATGCCGATAATTTGTTCGGTAACTGATTGACGACAATAATTATTGGGTGACACCTCTAAATCCCAAACTCGATGCCAGACATCGTAGTTTACAATTGTGTCAGATAGAGTGCGTAATGCCCAAATATCATAATATGCATCTGCTGTTGATGCTGTCATTACTGACCAATCATCAGTATCATACTGAAAATTAGTTAGAAATGACGCAACAGTTGTTGAGAATCGATCGAAATCGACTATAAGAAAGTAATCTACTGTTAAATTATATACTTTTTCGAACAGAGTATTTCGGCAATAAGCAAGTCGTTCTGTGCGCTCATGGTACTTTCGTGCCAAACGTCCATATGAATAAACTTGTACACGAGACCATCGACGAAGTGTTTCGGCTGTTCCATCACTTGAATCACTTTCGAGAACATGAACTGACGATGATGGATGAAATAGGTCGAGAATTGCTTCAGTCCGACTTCGAAATCTATCGACATGAGATGCAACGTTACGAGCACACGAGAGAATCACTAATCGAAACGAGTGTAGTTGGCGAACAACATTTTCATATGAAGAATTTGATAATCGTCGAGGTAAATTTTCTTGCGGGTAATCGCGTTCATAAAAGGGTCGATTATCAGGTGCGACATATGGTCGGCAAATGCCGATCGAAAATGTTACAAAATGAAATCCGCTTTTCAATATTTTTATTCCGGGATTAATATATAGGTAAGCTTGGGTGGTATATATAGTGGAAACGATAAAACACATGACCAACACAAGAATTGATGCATATTTGTATTTGTTTGGATATTTTGGTTGACGTCTGATTAACATTCTTACGAAATAAAAAGATTAATTTGATGACCGTTCGTGTTTCTCGCAACACTCAATCGAACAGTATGTCTTCTATACTGCTTGCAAAGTGGTACGAAAGAAAGCAGTGAAGTGTGTCAAGAAAAAGTAAATGACACATTGGCGAAGCACAGCGAGAGAACAGAAGAGCGAGTAAGAGTAATCATTTTTCAACCATGCGTACAATCGAATAACTAAGTAGAATGTTGGTCCATCGCTTTTAGTGTATAAAATCAGAAACGTTTGTAAAAAGCTCGGGATGACATATCAAAAGTACTTTTGTTGCATTGTTAGCCGTGTAATGACTCATAGGCAAAGATTTTCGCAAGATAGAATTTCATCACTACTTGAAAGATTACTATCAGTGCAAGACATCACATTTACGACACATGGAGGCGAAAGCGAACACGGATTCTGACAAGTTTGATCAACGTAGCATTTTACTTGATATTCCTCCTCGACTACAATGGGAAAACGGAAACGGATACTGTGGTGAAACAGCTATACAGTCTTTCGGTAAGCAGAATAATTCTTTTCGATGATCATCGTGTGAGAATGAGTAGGGCTGTACTATGGTGCATGGATTTCTCAACAGCTTGTTCGTGATATCAACAAAGGAGAATATCTTTTACATAAACTATCGACGGATGATTGTCGAGATCCATTAAACACGTTATCGGTACTTGGTTTCACTTACGACGTATGGGATTGGAAAAATTCACCTCAACCGCAATTTCACGATTATTGTTGTTGGATAAAAAGATCGATTATAAAGGGTTATCCGGTAATGTTCGTTGTTTATTTAAGATATTTTCATGATGAATTCTATGATCATATTATGCCGGCATTCGGCGTACGATTTCGAGATGAGAATCAGTACGATTCGGATGATGTATTGATTTTTTGTAATCTTTATCATGACAAATTGATCGAACGACAAATGAACGAGAATGATTTCATAGCAACGCGAAAAACTTGTGCGAAACATTGTGGAGAAGGTGGATGTATACCGTTCGGCGTAAGTCGAGAATATGTTTTCGGAAAGAATCGTTTCATGAACTGAAAAATTTGCTAGATCGATTATGGAATTTCCGTAACGGGTATTCGAGACGAAGATCATGTGACATTGCCTGTAAGTTTATCAGTATCTGCGTGGAATGAACCGAATCTACATCCCGCTTATAATGAACAACCTGTTGAAATGGACGGAACTGTTACTATACGCCATTTAACAGTCGGACAAGAATATACTGTACTTCGGTATTCATCGTATGAATATGTACCAACGAAGGGTACGGTGAAAGATTACCTTGCGTCGAATTTCGATACAAAGCATGATTTTGTCGCTAATGACACAATCTACTCGTATGTGGATTGCAAAAAAATTCCATCGACCGGCTCGGTTTACTATCGATGCGTCTCGCAACTGCACAAGCAAATCGATGAGTAAAGTCAATGATGAAAACCTGATAAAAAAAGGATATTTTATTTACTCTGGAGTATCATTGAGAGTAATTGCTTTTTTTCCTAATGTTTCATATTAATTTTCAAGTATCCATATACAATTGAACATGTTTTCTTCTCCGAGCATTGAGTCTAAAATGTTACGTGTGTTGGTAAGACGCGTCTGGCAAGCTTTTTTACAGCTGAATCTCTACAAAAACTCGTCGAGCAATGATCAAACTGCTTGGAAAGAATATCTCGCTACTCGTATTTATGTTTGTTGTCTGGCGATAGCTATCATCATAGTTACCATTACGACGTCTTTGATCACTCGTCTGGTGAATAAAATTGAATACTCACCGTCATTCGAACGATTTCTAGTACTAACATCAAAGTATCCGAACAGTATTCATTGCCCNCACATGGGACAAAAGTGATCAATCATGTCGTTGGCGTGGCTATTTCGGATATCTAGCGATGATCGCTTGTGTTTATTGTTACTTATTACAAGTCTTATCAAGATTTATCTACATTATTTTCTCCAGTGATCATCGAAGGTTGAGTTCATTGAAAATACACTGGTGTGCAATTTCTATTGTGTGGATTGTGATCTTCGCTCTTCCACTTCCAGCTCTTCTCACGAACGATATTTATTTTCGTGAAGGTTTTCTTTGTTGGGTACCGAAGAGAGCAATGTTACACACGATCTATATTGTCATTGCATATTACACACTCCCAACAGTACTGATTATTGTCATATACATCATAATCAATGTTCGAGTGCATTCTACTAGCAATGAAGCATCGGTGATAGGTCGGAGAACGCGAAGAGTTCGTGATTTAGAGATCTTTCGTAACATAATGATATCATTTAGTATTTATTTTCTTGGTGGTGTTCCTTATATGTTATTCATGTTAACAAATGTGGAATTGTTGTATACGATGGGTGTGATTTCTGTCACAGTTGCTATAACTACCGAGAAACTTGGTTCAATTTATATGCATCGCGGAATTCGACTGAAAGTGAACAAAATTTTTTTTTTCAAGAAGCGACGCGTGTTATACCAATAAGACGCAATGTTTTTCTCGTGCGCTAATGGATGAAATGCATAGTGAACCATTCATGAGATAATCTGTTCTCAGTAATTTATGAATTATAACTTCTGTTAAGCAAACTGATATTTATAATGCCATTTGCAACTACATTCTCAAACCAAGAAAAAGAAAAAAATAATGTTATTGCTCAACAGTCAGTAATCGGCAACGGTTGCTATGTTTATGATGGAGGCTTTTGTTTGTAATAAGAGAACAACTTCACATGAAAATAAATGTGTCATGTCGAGTTGGTAGTGTGGATCAATAGCACGTGAATTGCAACGCACTCTGCAACTCATTTATAAGTTTGGATTTTGACTTTGAATTTTGTAGACCTTTCACTCGTGATAAGTATGGTGGAAAAAGAGAAGCGACTCATAATCGTTGGTATTCTACGTATTTTTATTGACATTTTCAATATTGCTGAACAACTAGGAATCTATTTCATCGCCAAAGACAACGATCTAGACGAAACAGCACAACAGCGATTCTTCTTCATCCTATTTGGTGTTGGCGGCGTTTCACTTTTCAAGCCCTTATTTTATCATCCAGTTCTCCAAACAATTTTCAGTGTATGTATTGAAGCTGGTGAATTAGCATGTTATTTAACCGTATTAACAAACACAAAGAATTTATTGATCGTTGCTATCTTATTTTTTTCTCTGGAAGTTCTTTTCCATGCCATTTGCATTGCTTGTTTGTGCAGTTGTGATGAAAATCATTCGAAACAATGCCTCAAGGGGTGCTGCACGTTACCACTCCGTATAATTCTATATGGAACTTTGTTTGAAACGCAAATCTTTTTTCTATTCCTCGATGCAAGCTCACCGTTTCGTGATACGTTCTATGAAGTTTTGATGGTCTTAGCAACATTTTTTGGTTTACCGATGGTGGAGAAAGGTGCAAACAAAGCCTGTCACATGGAAGACGAGAGTTCAGAAGAAAACGACGAGAAAATATTTGCAGCATGGGAAGGAGTTTTAACAATATTTGGAGCCATAATCGGTCCGATAATCACCATCACTGCTGTCATTTATTGTGCTCAAATGTTGCCTAATCGATCACAATACAAGACATATGATTTTGCTATTTATATCATGACAATCATTTCCTACGGATCTATACTACTCTCGTTGGCATGCTGTCTCGGATGTACTGCATGTCTTTGCGCCGGGACAATGTTAGTATGGTTGAAAGAATGTCTTTGTCACAAGCAAAACTGATTGTTTTTGCTATGTAAACTAATATTGGTTAATAAAGATTTTATAAAAATAAGCAGTTTTGAGATAACAGCGAGAAGCTTGCATCGTCGGTTTTGGTCCGTTCTTTTATAGAGAAAGTGTTGTAAAAGATATGAAGCAGTAAGAACACGGCAGTATCAAACACCGCACTACTCAGACCATCAGCCAATTTTTGCTGTGGCATCTCCATGAAATATAAAATTACGCTCTAGTCTGGCTTGAGTTAAATAAAAATGTCAAAAACAATTGTACCCAACAACAATGAACGATTTGAAATGTATTAGCTTTATGGTCGAGATATTTTCCGACTATATTTGAATATATCGATCATCTAACTAATGTCTAAAATGAGGAAGTATTTCCGTACTGTCGACTAAACGAAGTGTACGATTTCATCATCCGTGTGATTCACTAAAACAAGCCATTCGACGATGCGATGAAAATTTCATTGACATTAGCTTGATGACCTACAGACGATGTCATTTAAATCGATCATTCATTCATGTATACGCAACTATTCGAAGAAATTCTTCTTGTCTTCAACAACACTGAATTATCAATGAAAGAATTGCTTGGTTATCTTGATGTGGACAAACTCGATAAATAAGAACGAGAATACCAACTCGAAACATCTATTTTGCTGGTATACGAACGACTATTTCATGTATCCATTTAGCAATCATAGATTACGAACGCGAGAATCCGACTCGATTATTGTCATAAGATTTGTCCTGCGAGATCTTGATCGCCAACTTGAACAATTACAAAAAATACAAGCTGGCTCAGTATCATTCAACAATTTCTCATCGATAGCTGATAATCGCGACGTGACAAGCGCATTTGCTGAAAGTATTATGACTGGTAGTAACATCTATGGAATTGTATTCGAATTAACGATTGACACATCGAAAAGAACAGTTTCATTTGCGAATGTGAAACTTCTGAGTAATTTCAGCGACGAGAACGAAATCTTATTTTCAATACGTATGCTTTTTCGTATTGGAAAGATCGAGTCACATTTTGATTTTGACAGTACAGGAAAACTTTGGCGAGTCAAATTCGAATGAACAGAAGAGCATAACAAAGAACTGGCTGAGCTCGCCGAACGATTGAAAGAAGAAACGTATGACTGACAGGGTGGTACCGACTACGACGATTTCTCATGCGGTTTTGAGCGAGCTGAAAAAAGTCGATGATATAAATCATGCACTACTCGATCGAACAACTGATACATCTGTGGAAAGGCACGAATCTCACAATCAGCTTGGAGAAATTTCCCTAAATAAAGGTAACTATTCCGAAACTATTATGGTCGCTGGTGTATATGCTAGACAAGGAAACTACTACAATCGTACTTATATTCTACGAAAAGTCGCTTGCTTAAACAGTAATAGCGGAGACGTTTATAGCAGAATGGAAATCTACAAGAAACAATACAAACTCAACGATGAATCTCTTTGTTGACGTGACAATATCTTAGCTCTCAATCGTCACTTGTTGGCTATCTTTCATCTCAGAACAGGCCGAACACCTCTGAACACGAGCAAATTCTCCAAAGCATTTTCATCATATGAAGAAGCATTGAAGCTTCTACAAAATCTACTTCTGTCAAATCATCCAGATTTAGCTCTTTCACATTTGATTTTAGGCACGCCTTCCCGAACTGCTAGTAAATTTTCCGAACCACTTACATTCTGCGAAAAAGGCCTAGAAATACTCTTGAAAATTCATCTTGGCAACCATCTGAATGTAGCAGTCGTATACGACCATTTTGGATCATATTATACAGCAATCAAAGACTATTCCGAAGCATGTTTGTCTTATGAAAAGTGTCTTGAAATCTATGAAACGACACAATACCCAAATTATTCAACGTTAGGCGCTGCTTACAATAACATTGGTATGATGTATTGTTCCATGAAGCAGTATTCGACCGCATTTGGTTATTATTTTACATCACTTCAAGTAAATGCACAAACACATCCGGTCAATTAGAGCAACATTGCTAATACGTATAATAACATTTCAGTTTCGTACTACAAAATGATGGAATATGGCATGGGAAAGGAGTTCTATGGAACAACGTTAAATTTGTATAAAAGAACTATATCCTACAAATCATCCGAGTCTTGCCCTTTGTTATCATAAATGGTAGTTTATTAACAGCATATTTCTCACTTGGAGTAACGTTTATGCTAGTCGCCAAGTTCTCGGAAGTGATAGATATGCTCGAAAAGGTCATTAAAATCAAGGAAGATGCAATTGTGACGAAAATCGCTTGGTATTGGCAAGCTAGTCCGGAGAATTAGACAAGTTATTCATACTACGGGAAGAAAGGTTTTTTCCATCCAGAAACAGTAACAAGATCATTTGTCATCGATGGTGCGCCTTACAGTGTCTTTATAGAAGTGTGAATGAGTAAAAATCACATTATAGCACACGAAATTGTGTTTTTAGATTATGACACTATTATGTTTCAAAGCACCAGATGGCATGGATATTTTTCTTATGAGCGTGCGATTCGTAGGTATTTCACATGAAGAAAAACTTTTACACAACGACTTTACAGTTCGAACTTCGAAGGACAATCATTGATTCTCAAATATACTACCGTTCGTTTTTATGCTCTTGAAACATTTCTCTATAAATTGGTCAATATAACATTGAGAAATGATCACCAAAGTAAATTTGATACTTTTGGGCTCTATTGCTTTCTCTTGCATCTTTATCCTCAAGACTGTTTATCGTGGAAAGAATATAACTAACGGCATGATCGACGAATAACACAATGCTGTTGGAGCACAAATTTAATGGTTGGAATTCATATCGACGTTGAAAAACTATCGCATAGCGAAAATGTTCGGTAATATCCTGTTTGTCATTCGCTTGAGATCAATACAACCGATTGGAAGTGATCGTTCATCTATGTCACAATTGCCAACAGAAAAGGAAATACTCTTACCAGCTGGACAAACTTTTCGCGTGGAAAAATTTGAATACAATTTCAACAATAATAAACATTTGGTCTATATAACAGATTGCTAGTGCAATACTATACTTTTTTGGCGTCGCTCACGGATATTCAAGTGTAATAAAATGACGAGTATAACTAGCGAAGTTCATCTAAGAATAACGTTGTATGCACACTACCCGTGTGTTACTTATGACTTTTATAAAAACTTGATGCTTTCCCGTCGCATACACAATGAGAAGTCATATGGCTAGATTCAAATAAATACTTATTATGAGTATTATATAAAGTAACTTTTCCTCTTCTATAGATATTTTTTATAGAAAGAGAAAAAGCATAAGAATTCCCTGTTACTATTTCTCGTGCTCATTTTAAAATGAATTCTACAACAGATGCGATATTGCGTAGCGCACAAAACTACAAGATCGTTGCCGCAATATCCGTCTTTTTCGCTCTCCTTGCTGTCCTTATTTCCATTTTGATCATAACCATTGTCTTATCGACAAAACACCTACACACTACAACGCATCTATTGATATGCAACACATCTCTCGCATCCATACTATATTGCATTGTGCAATGCAATAACTATAGCTATGTTCTATTCTTCACATGGGACAAAAGTGATCAATCATGTCGTTGGCGTGGCTATTTCGGATATCTAGCGATGATCGCTTGTGTTTATTGTTACTTATTACAAGTCTTATCAAGATTTATCTACATTATTTTCTCCAGTGATCATCGAAGGTTGAGTTCATTGAAAATACACTGGTGTGCAATTTCTATTGTGTGGATTGTGATCTTCGCTCTTCCACTTCCAGCTCTTCTCACGAACGATATTTATTTTCGTGAAGGTTTTCTTTGTTGGGTACCGAAGAGAGCAATGTTACACACGATCTATATTGTCATTGCATATTACACACTCCCAACAGTACTGATTATTGTCATATACATCATAATCAATGTTCGAGTGCATTCTACTAGCAATGAAGCATCGGTGATAGGTCGGAGAACGCGAAGAGTTCGTGATTTAGAGATCTTTCGTAACATAATGATATCATTTAGTATTTATTTTCTTGGTGGTGTTCCTTATATGTTATTCATGTTAACAAATGTGGAATTGTTGTATACGATGGGTGTGATTTCTGTCACAGTTGCTATAACTACCGAGAAACTTGGTTCAATTTATATGCATCGCGAAATTCGCGCTGCAGTAAAGAGAACGATTTGTCAACGAAGAATACAAGTTCTGCCGTTAGGACGCAATGTTGCTACTATTCATGGGTAAACAAAAAAAAACATCGCCGGCTAATCAGTGTGCAATCAAATAACTTATTAAAAGAACTTTCTTATCTCTGTCCGAAAGCAGAGAGAACGAAATAGAAGAAAACGATAAATTGCAGAAACGCATTTGTTCCTTTATACGATTCAAAATAAAATATGATATACATAATTGTGTATCTCCACCTATAAATAGATCTACTGCAACCGACGCCAAGCTTTTGTCTTTGCGCAAGGTATGAATATGAGAAGCAATGAATAATGAATCCGCTTAATCATTAATCTATGTAAGACTTACCGTTGAGAGAAAAAGAAACTTTGTTTTTGTATTAAGACCAACGAAATATATAAATCTTTTTTTACACTTTGTTACGACAGTACTTGATACATTATCAGCCAATGGTCTGACAGATGGTTTAGACATATCACATCAGTTAAGATCAAAGAATGGTCAAGTCAGAATAATGAATATACGATAGCGGAACTCTCGAATCTTGTAGAAAAAAAATCTAAAATACTAGAGAATCATCGTTATTTTCTGTCAGAATATCATTCAAGACATTTAGTAAATAACAACGAGGAAACTTCATCAAATGAGAACCTTCGTTGAAGTTTATATTTTGTCTATGTATAAGTTTCATAATATATATATCGATAAAAACCTCGTTACTCTAAGATAAAAAACATAAAAGTCAAAAATTCAGTTTTTAAATTCCAATGAATATATTTTTCTTGAAAGTTTCACTTTGCTCAGTCTTCGTAACAACAAATAAGAACACATACGTAAATATACTTTTGGAGGAGATTAAAGCGTCATCATAGTACCTCAGCTGTATGCCAATATATGATAAAGAAATACATGTAAGACGTTCACAGAAGGTTGCTCTTACCACGATTTTTATATCTACAAGTCACAGAAAGAAGTCTTTCCAATCATTTGAAATTGGAAGTATGACGTAAGCTGATGGACAAATATTTGAGAGTTTTTTTAATGTAAATGATATTGAGAAGTATCAATGATTACATGAAGCTCGTTTCTTAAGTGGATAAGTAATTACTACCAGAGTATGAATATAATCTACGCTTTTATTTTAAACCTGATACAGAAAGTGCTTTTTTTCCAACAAGGTATCAAACAATGAAGTTATCGTACTCTTAATGTACATAACCCATATTTGCCGATGACAAGCAAAAAGAAAACAAAACAATATTGTTAAGAGTTTATCATCTGAAAAAGACGGGTACTTTATATTCGCGAAAGTATTATTGCTGCTGAAGAATGGGTAATAACCTGTGCATTCCAGTATTTACCAATCGTTTTGTTTAAACAATAAGAGTCTATCGTTCAATAGCATTCGTAATCACTTTCAAGAAACCAGAAATGCCGGGTTTATAAATATTCTTCCTTGGTAGGTTTTTCGTATGCATAAATGAAAAGATACATGTTCACAAGTAGGCCCCTTGCCATTGTATTGGCATTTTCGTGTAACATTCGCTTTATACAATCCAGCACCACCAAACGCTGAGCGTACTTCAATTAGACCATGTTCAATTGGAATTCGTTTCTTATGGATACCAATAATTTGTTCGCTAACTGATCGACGACAATAATTATTGGGTGATACCTCTAAATCCCAAACTCGATGCCAGACATCATAGTTTACAATTGTATCAGATAGAGTGCGTAACGCCCAAATATCATAATATGAATCTACTCTTGATGCTGTCATTACTGACCAATCATCAGTATCATACTGAAAATTAGTTAAAAATGACGCCACAGTTGTTGAGAATCGATCGAAATCTACTATAAGAAAGTAATCCGCTGTTAAATTATATACTTTTTCGAACAGAGTATTTCGGCAATAAGCAAGTCGGTCTGTGCGCTCATAGTACTTTGGTTCCAAACGTCCATATGAGTAAACTTGTACACGAGACCATCGACGAAGTACTTCTGCGGTTCCATCACTTGAATCACTTTCGAGAACATGAACTGACGATGATGGATGAAATAGGTCGAGAATTGCTTCACTCCGGCTTCGAAATCTATCGACATTAGATGCAACGTTACGAGCACACGATAGAATCACTAATCGAAACGAATGTAGTTGACGAACAACATTTTCATATGAAGAATTTGATAATCGTCGTGGTAAATTTTCTTGCGGGTAATCGCGTTCATAAAAGGATCGATTATCAGCTGCGACATATGGTCGGCAAATGGCGATCGAAGATATCACTAAATGAAGTCCGCTTTTCAATATTTTTATTCCGGGACTAATATATAGGTAAGCTTGGCTGGTATATATGTTGGAAACAATAAAATACATGACCAACACAAGAATTGATGCGTATTTGAATTTGTTTGGATATTTTGGTTGACGTCTGATTAACATTCTTACGAAATAAAAAGATTAATTTTATGACCGTTCGTGTTCCTCGTAACACTCAATCGAACAGTATGTCTCCTATACTGCTTGCAAAGTGGTACGAAAAAAGCAGTGAAGTGTGTCAAGAAAAAGGAACTAATACATTGGCGAAGCACAACGAGAGAACAGAAGTGCGAGCAAGAGTAATCATTTTTCAACCACGCGTACAGTCGAATAACTGAGTAGAATGTTGATCCATGACTTTCAATGTATAAAATCAGAAACTTTCGTAAAAAGCTCGGGATGACATATCAAGAGTACTTTTATTGCATTGTTAGACGTGTAATGACTCATAGGCAAAGAATTTCGCAAGATAGAATTTCATCACTACCTGAAAGATTATTATCAGTGGAAGACATCACATTTACGACACATGGAAGTGACAGCGAACACGGATTCTGACAAATTTGATCAACGTAGCATTTTACTTGATATTCCTCCTCGACTACAATGGGAAAACGGAAACGGATACTGTGGTGAAACAGCTATACAGTCTTTCGGTATGCAGAATAATTCTTTTCGATGATCATCGTGTGAGAATGTTTAGGGCTGTACTATGGTGCATGGATTTCTCAACAACTTGTTCGTGATATCAACAAAGGAGAATATCTTTTACATAAATTATCGACGAATGATTGTCGAGATCCACTAAACACGTTATCGGCACTTGGTTTCACTTACGACGTATGGAATTGGAAAAATTCACCTCAACCGCAATTTCGTGATTATTGTTGTTGGATGAAAAGATCGATTATAAAGGGTTATCCGGTAATGTTCGTTGTTTATTTAAGATACTTTCATGATGAATTCTATGACCATATTATGCCGGCATTCGGCGTACGATTTCGAGATGAGAATCAGTACGATCCGGATGATGTACTGATTTTTTGTAATCTTTATCATGACAAATTGATCGAACGACAAATGAACGAGAATGATTTCATAGCAACACGAAAAACTTGTGCGAAACATTGTGGAGAAGGTGGATGTATACCGTTCGGCGTAAGTCGAGAATATGTTTTCGGAAAGAATCGTTTCATGAATTGGAAAATTTGCTAGATCGATTATGGAATTTCCGTAACGGGTATTCGAGACGAAGATCATGTGACGTTGCCTGTACGTTTATCAGTATCTGCGTGGAATGAACCGAATCTACATCCCGCTTATAATGAACAACCTGTTGAAATGGACGGAATTGTTACTATACGCAATTTAACAGTCGGACAAGAATATACTGTACTTCGGTATTCATCGTATGAATATGTACCAACGAATGGTACGGTGAAAGATTACCTTGCGTCGAATTTCGATACAAAGCATGACTTTGTCGCTAATGACACAATCTACTCCTATGTGGATTGCAAGAAAATTCCATCAACCGGGTCGGTTTACTATCGATGTGTCTCGCCACTGCACAAGCAAATCGATGAGTAAAGTCAATGATGAAAACCTGATAAAAAAAAGAATATGTTATTTTCTCTTCAGTATCATTGAGAGTAATTGCTTTTTTTCCTAATGTTTCATATTAATTTTCAAGTATCCATATACAATTGAACACGTTTTCTTCTCCGAGCATTGAGTCTAAAATGTTACCTGTGTTAATAAGACGCGTCTGGCAAGCCTTTTTACAGTTGAATCTCTACAAAAACTCGTCGAGCAATGATCAAACTGCTTGCAAAGAATATCTCGCTACTCGTATTTATGTTTGTTGTCTGGCGATAGCTATCATCATAGTTACCATTACGACGTCTTTGATTACTCGTCTGGTGAATAAAATTGAATATTCACCGTCATTCGAACGATTTCTAGTACTAACATCAAAGTATCCGAACAGTGTTCATTGCCCGTGTACAAAAGTCGGAATTGGTTACGACGCGTTTGTTGCCACTCAAGTTCGATTTCATCAAGTATGTTCGAGTCAGTTTGTTGAACAAACGTGGATTGATATGATGTTTGCTGCACAAAATAGAACGTTAATATCGGCAGGTGATTTTCGAACGAGATTGATCTTTTTCTGGCAGCTGATCGCAGGATTTTGTACGATTAGCAATAGAACATGGAGCGAAGTTGTCGTCGCCTTTGATGCAACTCAAATTCTTAGTCAATTAGCAATGTCCGAAGATCTTATGCGGACTCAGGTCTATGTAGATTTAAATAAACAAATAGCTATGGTACAGTCAGCGTTCATTCGTGATTTACGTTCTATTCGACAAACATTTCGTGGAAATCAAATGGTATCTGGCTTAGGGTCAAATTTCTATATGAAATATTCAGCTGGCGACGACACACAGTTTCAACCAGTTCCACAAATGGCGCCACAAACGTATAATAATTGCACATGTTTGAATATTGCAGGGGGTCCGCATC
>CAJNOJ010000838.1:0-13813 GCA_905250025.1 Adineta ricciae | reverse complement strand
TTTTTTCTCATACTGGTTGTATCAACATATTTTCTGTCGCTCGGATCGGTGCATAGCATGAGATAAAATTGTGAAGGAAACTGTTAATAGGATACAGTTAATCACATTGATCTGAGCGGCTAAGTACTCAGTTAGTCAAGTGGTTACCTTCGATTAGCCGTCGACTTCAATGTAGCTTGTAGAGTACGGATTTCCAAAGATTTGTTTGAGTTTATATAAAGAAAAATAATGGTGACAATGATGTCAAATGTATAGAAAAATATGGAGAGATGTATCCGAAAACAAAAGAAAGACCCAATGATTCTAATGGAATAGAATATTTTTTTGTATAGATCTACATTTGCAACTCGCCATTGTCGACAGGAGAATCAGCAAAAAAAAATTTGGTGGAAATAGAAATTACTGAGTAACGATATCTCGAAAATATCGACGCGAATAAATGTCTCATAAAATTCAACGACAAAAGTTTCGAAAACATCATAAGCGGCGACGAAAGAGTGCTGTTATGAAAGAGAAGATTTCTCATTCATTGTGTAGTAATCGTACTCATGAAAGTATCGAAAAAGTTCAGAAAAGTCGAATATAAAGAAGGTGAATCAGATTGCGATGAATCTGACGTTAATTCGTCTGAAGATGAAGGTGATACACCTATGGTAGAAGTGAACGGCAAATCCGAATTCAATGCAATGAGAGTGTTTGATATAGTCTCTCCATCATTATCAAATTCATACTTTCGCGTCGAAATTAACGGGAAAGAAAAGTATATTCATAAGCAAACAGCCGGTTGGTTTTTTACGAATTACAAACCACAATTGTCAGCTGATCGATCAAAACGAGCTATACAAAGCAGCGAATGGATGAATGAAAGCTTGAATGTAGTGGTGTTAATTTAACAAATAGATCAGAATTATTGTATTGCTCTTTTTTCTGTTAAAAAAATATAACTAAACTAATCAGCTCTATTGTTCCAGGTTTTTTACACTCATATCTCACTGTGATTGTCTAAACATCTGACGATAAAGAATTCTTTTTTCTTCAATATTTCATTGAAAACAGTGTTGAGTGTTTTTTGGTTTTTAAGCTGTAGAAGGTCATCATAAAACATGATAAATATTTGGAAGAATCAATACTTTAAAATCCTGCGAGTACGAAATCCGCCGTTTCCCCCTTGGACGATATACAGTAGACTACTTGACAAGTTTGAACATTTGCGTGTATCTTCCAACGATAAATCGATTCTTTTCTCTTCTGTCAACGAAATGATACCCTGCCGAATATTTTCATTGAGGAATATCCATTCGTCAAATCCCTTTCAAAATTATCGGAAGTCTGGCAAGATTATTCTAAGCGTATACTTTAGGATTAATCTAACATTTAAACGCCTAGCCGTTCGTCGGCCACTCACGTCTAGCCGCTGCCATGCTGTCTCTGTTATTCCTTTCGCCTTTGATTAACTTTCAAACTGAATGATTGGACTTTCTTTTATTGTCGCTTCGACTATCAAAAGAAAGTACCCAAGACGAGTAATCCGGGCTCCGGATCCCATCGGAACCTATCGGAATACCTACTAATCCGACAGATTCCTTCGGGAATCCGATAACTTCCGACAGCATCCGACAAAATCCGTGTCGGAAATCGTCGGAATCTTTGGTACAGGAATCCGATCGGAAGTTGTCGGATGTCGGATCCGTTGATTTCCGACATCCGGATCCGATAGTAGGATAATCCTGGAACCGACGGGAACCACCGGACTTCTCTTGGGTTCATAAGTGCATTTTTAATTTCCTTTATTAATATTATTTACCGTTTATTTAAACATAATTCTCCTAATACATAAAAGTACTGTTTTGCGATAGAAAAAAATGAAAAACCCTAACAAAAAACTGGTAATTCTAACGATCATTACCATCTTAAATGGTCGAAAAGAATTTACAGTTGTTGTAAAACTAAAATTAACGTACTGTGAAGAAAATTCGAATCTGCAAGAGGTGAAAAATCGCCGAATATATTAATACTAAAAAATAAAGGAAAAACGTGCAGAAAAATGAAACTAACTTTGACAAAAAGAATAATTGTATAGTCAATAAAAAATTTCAACTAATATGATGTATTTGCTTGAATAAAAATTGTATCGAATTGCTCTAGTCTAAAATATAAAAGAAAACACGAACAAAAAAGTTCTATACTTAATTTCCGATTGAAGTGACTACATGTACAGCACTGTACTTATATACATAACGTTCAAACTGACCGTTAGAAGTTCAATCACCAACAAGGATTTTTAATAATAGATGTCGCTTGATCTTCAGATAAAGTCTTATTAAAAATTGGAACTACTTTCCCCTAAAATATTGATCAGTTTTAGTTATGATAAAATTGCTAGAGCTTGAAAGTTGCCAAAGATTTGTCAAGATCATCAATTAACGGAAGTACCATATATAATAATTGTTGTTGTCATATCCTGCTGAATCCGACAAAATCCGACTGTCGGACGTTGTCGGATCCGATAGGTTCCAGCTGGCGGAAATGACAGGATCCTGCCACCGGAATCCTGGCCTTTCCGATGACGGAATACATCGGAAATCGAAGGATATAATATGGAACCCTGTAGTCGGAATCCCGTCGGATCCGACTGTTGGATGATGTTGGATTGTTTAGGGATCCGTTAGGATCCTATGGGGTGATTTCGCCCTGGGTACATATAAGGTGCAGGGACTCACGATGAACAAAATCGTAGTCGATCTTCAAATTCCACTTACGACACTGCAAGCGGCATCAGTATATGTACCACTCAGCAGAGTAAAGAGAACAGAAGATGTAGTTATTCTTCGACCTTTTGATATGAAGGTATTACTAATTCGACCATCTCTTACTCAAGATATTGAACTGAAACGTCTAGATGAACTTGACAGAAAGACAAAACGAGAATGCACTTCTTCTACTATGTGAACTTGTATAAATCGATACTTGGTAAGAGTTTAGGATTTTTTCAAGTTGACATAAAATAATTATTCGTATATGTCCATTTTTCTTACCATTCTTTACATTTATCTTACCTATTGTAGTAATTGTTCTTTTTCTCTTCTTGTAGCAGATATTTCCTATGCTTTCTTACTGCCCTTTTTTATGTAGTAGCTCATAGTCTTCTCAATTGTGTTGACACTGACTTAGAATATCTAATTCTCCATTTAACATTTAGTACAAGTCTCTAATCTACACTGAAAATAAATTAATATACACAATAATTTCTAAAAAATGTAACATCTGAAAGGAATATTTCTACGAGAAAAAGCTGAGCGAGTCGCTAGATGAGCGTTACTTGTATCTGTAGAAGCTGAGGAAATAGAGTGAATTTGGTCGATACCCAGCGGGTAACGAGATGAATATCGACGAATGGTCTTTGAAGAAGTTTATGTTCAAGACCATAGAGTCTAATGGAAACTCTTAATGGTATCAATGACAGTAAGAGCTATCAGAATCTAGAAGGGAATGTAATTCGGTACTTTACGCCTAAGTTGCTGAGCTAGAGTTGATGAGCGTACGAAGTCCTCGTCGAGGCATCACTTGTTGGAGTTGAAGCCCTAAAAGGCTTTTGTCCGTGTATCAAGCTTTTCCCCACATCTTCATGTTGTGCTATGCCTACAAATCGGATTTTCTCTCATATCTAGACCATCAAGATGGTTCAAAAGTATGTAGTTTTGATTTGTGCTAGCGAGATAGTCCGACCAAATTCACTAAAATCCCTCACATCTCAAAAGATACAATTTAGTTATCCTCCTGGGTATCGGGACGTTCAGCTCTGAATACCCAGCGTAATGATATTATGACAGCTATGCAAGATAAATAGGCACAGCGGCTTGTCCCCGTTTTAATCAAGATCTATCAGTAGTACTACATCGAACTCGTTAAGTACTCATGGTGTCTCCTCTCGCTATGTGGATCAATCTCACCTTAGCTTCAACAGCTTGTTTTCAATAGTTTGGTCCCCCTTTGATTTTCGTTTTCCTCCTATTTCTCTCGTCTAACCTACATACATACTACTGGAAATGTTTTTCTCTTTACATATGCTCATGTAGCTTACCATACCCTACCTAGAGGTCGCATGCGCGTCCGAGCGAAGCAACTAAATAAATCATCGTCCAATCAACAAAAAATTATAATATTGCGCTGAATAACTATATTTCATGACCGCAACGGTTATTCATCGGCTCTCTTTTTCGTGGAGAAGACTCTTGTATAGACATAAGTTTTTCTTAGTTTCACTGATTTAATCAATGACTGGTTGTTTAAGATAATTGGTCTGCGAAGGATTCTAAAGTATCATTTCTCCGACATCTCAGAGGTCGTCGTTCTTCTCTCACCTGAGGAGATTTCCAAAACATTTCCAAAAATCAATGAAAACCTTTCGTGTATCTTAAAATATCGTGCAATTATAGACAATCAACAAATACAGTAGATATTTATGCGAGAATTTCCTATCAAAACATAAAATTATAAAGGTCTTATTTCATATCTGAGATTATCTTAATCTCATCTGCTTGACTCTCTTCTTTCTTGTTAAACAATCCATTCGAAATACACATCTTAGTTCCGGTTCGTCTTTGATTTCTCCAAAATGCATAAGTAATTGTCTGGCATGTTCTTCAGCCGAATAGAGAACTTTGGNGATTAATGTTGCGATCGATGACGCGAGAAAATCTTTTGAAATAGAAAGAAAATTAATAAGAATAAATAAGAAATGTGCTGACTTACAAATGGAACAAGAGTTCGAACGAAATTTCTGCTGAGAAAAGAGGAGAATATTGAGAATGGAACCGATTGTACCGAAGACGAATAGAGTTGTTTCAACGTATTGAATAAGAATAGTTTGAGCAAAAGTGAACGAAGCAACTAGATTTGAGGCCATTCGAATGAGAGAATGTAATACTTCAACTAGATGAAACGATCTTCTATCGTTTTTGTAATAATAATAACAGACTCTCCAATTAAATATTTTAAAATAACTCTTCGTTTTGAAATGATGAAAAGGACTGTAACTCGATCATTCAAGCAAAATCAAACCTTTAAAATAAGACCTTTCATGTCACTTAGCATGTCTAAACGAATATATATGTATACGCATTCTGGTCCACTGGAAAGCAAAGGGAATGTCATCAGAGAAAGATCATTCTCTTTTGTCAGTACTGGCACATTCATGCAAATTAAAAGTTGTAGTTCTTCATGCGCATTCAAATGTAAATAAAAGAATCATAACTCGTATATAAATTAATAATATATCTAGATACAAATATAGTGTGTCCAACTGTAACAATGTGTTGCGCATGGATTAATTTAATGGTGTGATCTGTTTAAATACTGAATTAACCTTCGAACTCAAACTCGACATTTCCTTTCATAGCGAATTCTACCGGAAGATTGAAAGAGTGAATATTTATTAGTCAGACTATTGCTATTATTAAAAATACATAGTCAGTTTCCGTAAATATCAGTAGTTTAGTAGAGAAATGTGTGAAATATAAAATGTACTTTAGTTATAGAAGAATACCGCTGTTGTTTGATCTAAGAATGATGTTTTATATTGAAAACAATCAACTTCAATGCGTGAGCAATCTCAGACTAAAGGCATTCAGGATCATAGTCAAAACATATTACAGATTTTTCTTAGTGAACAAAATAGTCAACGAGTGAACCAAAATAGCCGGACTCGTACCTGGCATGTTCAGAGTGACAATTCGACGACGACTGGCATAAGGTATTTGCCATTGAATCTTATTCCACGCTTGATGAGTCTTGTATCATATGGAACACTACGTTTAATAATCACGTAGTTGTGGAACTAACGGAGAACTCGTAATGGTCGACGATCAAGCCTTTAATGAAGATAGTTTTGTGTCTATCCGAACACTGAATATATATTTTCTACAAAGGAAACGAATAATTGACCAAAGATGAGATCAAAAGTTCGGTATTTAAATCAAAGAACAGGTTTTGACTTCATATTTATTTAAATGCATTCCTTATACTTTCTGTATCGATCTTTATTCGCTATTTTTCCAAAACCGCATAATAGATACTGATGAATGCGATCGATTTACATAAAACATTGTACGATCTCTGCACTTATAGCATTAACATTCAAAATCTATTCGTCAACTTTAATTTATTAGAATCCTCGGTAAATGAGTCTATCTACATGTTCCTGCTATCACAGAAGCGCTTGGATAAATTCGTCGTCTATGATGGAACCGCTGATCATGACCACACGTTAGAATTTTCCAAATCAAAATGAATAATTCATTTCGAAATGTTTGTGAAACTAATGTATTCGAATAGAATGTGACACTTGGATGAACAAACACCGTTATTTCTGTAAATAGCTGCAAAAACGCTTCTATCGCTAATCGATCTGCCGATTTGTTCATAACAGATCGAGTAAACGCTAAGTACAGGTTAAACATCATATACGGTAGGGTAAACAGAATAAAGATGAACACTTGTAACACCAACATAGCCAAGATTTGTGCATCACGAACTTCTCTCTTCTTTTGTCTTATCTGAGTTAACTCTTGACGTTGTCGTTTTGCTTGCAAACTCTTCCACAGAACTTTCGTACAGATCACCATAATCAACGGTGGGAGTATCCCACCAACAAGAATAGTGTAAACAGTATGATAAATAGCCGATGCATTAGTTGACATCATACACGAAATATAACCGATTCTTCGAACATCAGTGAAGATCAATATATGAATAGGAATGAGAAGCCACATCATAAATAGTAGTAAAACTATTTTTCGTGCTATTGGCACAGTCGCTAGATGACGAAGACGAGGGTTGGTGGAAGTTAATAAACAACGATCAATACATGCGATCGTTAGTAACCATCGACAGAGCATTGCACTCATTTGCGTTAAATAACCGCGAGCTCTACAGAATCCTTGATTAAATATTGGATTTGGAGTGTTAGTGAGAGCATAGATTTGAGGTATAACACCTGGGAATAGTAAGATTAATGTTGCGATCGATGACGCGAGAAAATCTTTTGAAATAGAAAGAAAATTAATAAGAATAAATAAGAAATGTGCTGACTTACAAATGGAACAAGAGTTCGAACGAAATTTCTGCTGAGAAAAGAGGAGAATATTGAGAATGGAACCGATTGTACCGAAGACGAATAGAGTTGTTTCAACGTATTGAATAAGAATAGTTTGAGCAAAAGCGAATGTGGACACTAAGGAAGACGCCATGCAGTGCGTACAAGAATATAATGCGCGGTAAATATTCTGGTCTGTTTATAAAAAAAATCAAAAATAGATGTTTTTAATTATAGAAGAGGATGGATACATTCAACTTGTCAACAAAAGAAAAGCATTCGATTCGTCATTTTGTTCATTAAATCTCATTAGATTTTCTTTGAAGTAAAACTTTGTATCTGAACACTCGTAGTCTTGTCGATTGATCTTTTTCTTTCTATTTTTGGAGACTTTAATCATAAACTCGTTTACAGTTCATATGTTTGACTTGATTTGTCTTGTCTTTTAATATCGTTTTTCAATGTTTCCTGTTGCTAATATTTATTTCCGTTAAGTAAAGATTTGAAATAAGACATGTTTTTAATTAAAAATAATTTGAGACATAATCTTCAGGGTGTGCATGAATACTGATCTCTTCTTATCACTCATTAGATCTACCTTTCCTATAGTGGATTTGAGTGTTGATATTTCTATTACCAACACGAAGACTAATCCACCCTCGTTTTTCTAATATCAAAATGGGATCTGTCAATTAAAGCTTTTCCAGTTTCAGTTTGAACGATTAACGATATGGTTACAGTGACGTTAAATGTCCACGAATGAGAATGTACGGTGCTCCCCATACTCAATGTTAATTTATTGGAATCATTGGTAAATTATTTGGTCGATGTGTTCTTGTTACTGTAAAAGTACTTGGATGAATTCTTTGTATATGATAAAAACGTTGGCCACAAACGTTAATTAGAATTCCTCGAACAAGAATGAGTAATTCATTTCGAAATGTTTGTGAAGCTAATGTGTTCGAATAGAATGTGAAAGCAGGATAAACAAAAACCACCACTTCTGTGAATAAATTGACGAACGATTCAACTGCTACTCGATCTGATGATTTGTTTGTAACAGAACGAGTGAATGCAAAATAAAGACTCGATGACATATACGGTAAAGTAAATACAAGAAAAATCATAACTTGTAACAATAACATAATTAAGATTTGAATATTCTGAATCTCTTTTCTCTTCTGTCTTATTTGAATTAATTCTTGACGTTGTCGTTTTGCTTGCAAACTTTTCCAGAGAATTTTCGCACAGATCAACATAATCAATGGTGGAAGGATCCCGCCGGCGATGATTGTATAAACATTATGATAAATAGCCATTGTATCTGTTGACATTATACAAATAATATAGCCAAGTTTTCGAACATCAGCAAAGATAAGCACGTGAATAGGAATGAGAATCCAAATGATGCAAAGGAAGAAAACTATTTTTTGGGCTATTGGTACCGTGGTGAAACGACGATGACCAGGATTGGTGGAAGTTAACAAACAACGATCAATACATGCAATTGTTAATAACCATCGGCAAAGCATTGCACTCATTTGAGCTAAGTAAGCTCGAGCTTTACAAAAGTCGCGATTAAATATTGGGCTTGGAGTATATTTGAGAGCATAGATTTGAGGTATAATGCCAACGAAAAGCATGATTATTGTTGAGATCGATGCGGCGAGAAAATCTAACAAGATAAAAACGAACAAAATATTCTAGAAAATTGAATTCTCTTCTCTTACAGATGCAACAAGAATTTGAACGAAATTTTTTTTGAGAAAACAGGAGAATATTTAGTAGTGAACCAACTGTACCAATAATAAATAGAATTAATTCAACATATTGAACAAGAATTGTTTGACTAAAAGTCAATGTAGAAACTAAAGAAGATGCCATACAAATATATGTTGTGTGTAACAAAGTAACACACGCAAAATATTTCTTGTCTGGTTACGAAAGGATCGAAAATAGAATTTTCTCAATTAAATAAGGAGATTATACATTCAATTTGTCAAATGCAACAAAAGTCGTTGCTTCATTACTTACCAATTAAAACTTAGCAGAATTTCTTTTGTCAATGATGTAACTTTTGACAATTGAAATAATTGATTTGCTTTGTTTTTTCCATTTTGAACATAAGTGTTACGATACTTTTCATCTTTATTATTTATTTATATCGAATGTTCATTTCAATTGAGTAAAGATTTGAAACAAGGTATTGGTAATTAAATCCAATTTGATAAAATAAGCGTAGATCATCCAAACACATTCATTGTGTCTCTTTTATGTCATTGAAATGTAAATAATTCTGTTATTAACCGAATTTTCTTCTCTAAATCTTCATTTTAAAATCATTAACATTTTCCTAAACGATTAAAAAGAAGAGGATCAGATAATCTCTTTTGAAAAAGTCAGGAATTCTGGTTGAAATATAAATTTTAAAGATAGTGTTAGTGTTGATCTCTTTTATCAATCTCCAAATCTATTCTCAAACACACTCTTTCACCCATACTTTCTTACACATCCACATCTATAGACTAATTTCACCTTGATGTTTTATCCATGTTGAAAATATGAAAGAGATCATAGTTATATTGACATGTATGTATATCAATCTGTTTGTGTGTGTAGATTTGAGTGTCAATGATGCATTTGTTCTTGATTTTAATGAAGACCTGAATATTGATGTCCCTGTTATCAACGTTTAGATTCATCCTAAAATTTTTAGTTTGATAATTACTTAAAGTAAATAAAAATAAATGATAATATTCGTATTCATTTGAGAATTGTTTATCTTTTTCAAATATTTAACAAACGAGAATTCTTTTTTTTTATACAAAACGACCGTGAAGCAAGTAGAGAAATAACGTGAAGATGACTCAATTGGCTCGTTTACCAACTGAATTGTTTCATGAATTGTTTCAATATCTTTGGGCAAATGAAATCCTTCATTCATTTTCGAATCTGAGCGATCAGATGAATTCAATTCTCGAATCTTATTCATCATACCGAATCAATTTTCAATCCACTCGATATTCCATTTTTCAACGTATTTGCGAACAAATTCAACCGGAACAAGTGATTTCATTGATACTTTCTGATAAAAATGATACACCTCATCTAACAAAGATCTTTTTATCTTACTTTCATATTCAACAGTTCACAAATCTTCGATTACTCTCTTTGATCCAAGTTGAACACGACTCCTTGTGTAAAATATTACCTGAATTATCTAAATTGAAACGATTGCATTCTCTTTCGTTTGATAATTCTAGTGGAAAGGGAAAATTCGTTGACTTTACAGATACAAATACGAAAATCTATTCACTTTTACCAAAATCTTCTTCAGAAACGATTCTTCAATTAAAATATTTGTGTACAACGTATTCGGATGCATTAACATCAATGAATTTTCCAAATCTACTTCAGTTAAGACTGAATTGTCATTCATTACATCCATTAAATGCAATTCTTCAACAAGCACCACAATTGAAATCTCTTACACTTTTTCTCGATGTTTTCAGGGATCTTTACGCATTCCAACCCTGTTATTCATTAAGAAAACTTATTCTAATAGTTAAACGTAAGTCAAACAGACATTTTCTCGCGATCTATTTTGTATAATTCCTAGATGCACATATGTCAATTGATTTAATTGGACAATTTCTAGAAAAATTTTCCAATGTAACACATTTTGAACTAAAAAATATATTTGGTTTTGCTCATAGAAGTTTAATTGATGGATTTCAATGGGAAAGAATTGCCCAATCCTTTTCAATATTTAATTTCAAATTTCATATGAAAGATACATTAACTGAAAGAAACTTAGATTCTTTTCGTACACGATTTTGGATTGAAGAGAAACATTGGTTTGTTGTTTGTCAGCATAACTATTTGTTCACTGTTTCTCTTTCTGATTTTGGTTTACCATACATCGGTTTAACTTGTATGAAGTCTTTGTATTCGACAATACCGAATAACGCGATTCTCTATCATCCTAAATATTTAATATTTCATCGACGGCCGTCCAATACTCAATTTTGTTTCACAACGATACAAAATCTTCAACCTATCTGGCTTGGCTCAGTTCAACTATTATCATCTATTATTGATTTGAATCAAATTCAATATCTAACGATTATTCCTCCTGTTTTTTCGTTATTCAAAAATATTTCATCTCATATGCCGAAACTTCATACGTTACGTTTTGAAGGAAATCAAGTCGATATAGATGTGCCAGAACAAAGTTCTTTATCAGGTTTACAATTGAAACAAATCCATACATTACAATTTCATATAGCAAAAGATTCAAAGAAAAGTATTTACGATCTTCAAATGATAAGTTATTCATTTCCATTAGTTGAACATATAAGTACATGGCCTGTTAAATCAAGATCAGATATTATTTATATTATTGGTTTATTCAAACAATTATCAAGTATATCATTTGTTATTCATCAATCAATCGACAAGATAAAAAGATATTCGGAATTTGATTCACAATTGATTCTTAATGATATCGAAAAATATCTTCATTGTTCGGCAATGTGTCGAATTGATTTTATATCAGAAAATGATCGCACACCTGATCTTCTTCATTTTTGGCTTTGTGAACGAGTAAGATGATTTGAACCATATTGATTTCGATTCCTTAGTTTTGTTTTCTCATAGTCGCTGAATGAAATTTTGTTCAATGATGAAAAACGATCTCGATTTAAGTATTTTTGGTATAAAATCAAAAACTTATTTGGAATTGGTAGGAAAACTCGAACGGTTATGTGTTTTATGGGTGTTACGGCTATGTATACGAATCTTTTGTTTAATAAAGTGGTATTTTCTTCGTTACCCGCTAAAGTTTTCTGGCTGCTTCTTCGTATCATAGTTACTTATATCATTTCTTGTATTGTGACACATAAAATTCTTGTTAATATCAAATCAACTATTATCTTTTTTACAATAACCTTCATTATATTGATTTTTCAATGGCTTTCAAATAAAAATTTTTATATTTTTACTTAGTTTTGCGATTGATTTTTTGGGAGTGACGATGATGATGTAGATGAGAATGGGATTGACGAAAAAGATCTGTTACATTCATCCTCACCCTATTGTCGAATTCTGTTTTCAAGTAAGTTCAATAGTTTATCTTTATATTCTCGATTATGATCACATTCATGTTCCCATTCGATCAAAGTGACACCAGGTGAACTATGTTTTCCTCTTTTACAACCGCCCATTGAATTGCCAACTTGCATAGTTTGATTACAACATATGTATTTAAAACGTACTTTTTCACGTTCTAATCGTTCTTTATCTTCTGCTGGTAAAGAACCTTTTAATGCCATCTGTATAGCAGCTGCTTCTTCTTTCAGTAATTGTTCTACTGCAGCTCGTTGACCCCATTGTTCAAGTGTCAATGAATGATTATCATAGACAAATCCGTCATGATGTGCACAAACACCCATCTTATTGTCTTGTTCTATATAATAATCATTACATTGAACACATTTAATTCGTTCATCAGCACGACGTATTTCAGCTTGTTCTTCATCAATTTCACTTTGTGCACGTGTAAATTGAACATCATCGCAAAATTGACGAAGAAGAAATGGATCACGAATAACCATGACAGTCCATTTCTCAGTACTAATTATATCATTACTATCGTCGTTAGTAGTATCCGACGATATCGTTGAAGATTCAACATATGCACTTTGAAATTTATCTTTTACGTAAGTGTAAACATTTTGATTGATTAGAGAAAAATTAGTGGATCGACCCATTGAAGAATTTCCTTCACTTCTATTTACACCAATTAACGAATCTAAATCGTAAACAATCATTGAACGACGATAAGCGGCACATTCATCGAAACGTTCTTTTAAAACTTCGAATTTGTCTTTTTCATCATAAGCACTCTCTGTCGTAAGTAAATTGAGATCGATTAACTGAAATAATTGTACATTACGTGATTTTCCATAGGCAGTCAAACGTTCAAGTAACTCTTGTAGATTAGTTTCTGAATCGAGTAGATCTTCTTGATTGACGATTTTTTCATGTTCACCCGAACCATCATGTGTAAATATGGTTTCAATGTCAATACGACGTGCATGCAGATTAACAAGAATCTTGCCAGTATATAACGATCTGGGTTTATCTGGTAAGTTATTAAATCGTGATTTTAATTGTTGATCATCTTCTAGTAATTGATCGTCATGGAGAGTACGCAATAAAAGAGTTGGTAAGGTTTCTGCTCCGATAAAAATACGAAATTGTCTTGCTGTTGTGTCTGCTATTTGAAGCATTGTACGATAGTCAAGTTGATAACGAGGATTAATACGTTCTTTATCAATACAATACACCGTAATTTCTCGACGAAGTGCACTACAATAAAAGATATCGTTTACCAATCATTTCATTGATGATGCTAATATGATTGCAGCTCCACTGAAATTAGTTGTAGCCATAGTCAAGTGTTCTAGTAGCTGTGGTGATACATGCCAAGATTTCATTTGACTTAACATATTCTTTCGAGCACGAGATGATGGTCGTCCAACAAAGTATTTTCCGTTCATACGTCGTAAAAATGCTTCATCCATCATATGTAAACGATTTGTGGCACAGAAAATCATCAGATTAGGAACATCTTTGATACCATCAATAACTGATAATAGAACACTAAGTTTTGATACATTCACATCACTTGAATCATCTGTACGTTTCGGTGCCAAT
>CAJNOJ010000837.1:6090-20607 GCA_905250025.1 Adineta ricciae | reverse complement strand
AAAGATACACGGATAAGAGAACATAAATCAAATGTTAGATCATTAAATGAAAAATCGAAATTAGTTGAACATATTCTAGAGCATAAACATGAATTTGACTTTGACAATACTAACATTTTATCACATGAGACTGATTGGAGAAAACGCGTAATAAAAGAAAGCATATTAACTAATAAAACACGAGGAAAATCGATTAACGAAACGAAACATATCATCCAGGTAGTCGACTGAAAAGTAATAGTAGCGAAAGAGAACTTAATCAGAAATATTCCACCGAACATCAAGGTTGACATTACTCACGCTGATGCTTTGCACTTTTAAAATTTCCTCTTTACATTCTATTTCTCTCATCAATACATTTTGCTGATGTTGTGAGGTGTGATCCACTTAACATCAATGTCGACACCCTCCACATCTATTGATCTCTTGAACTCTATCTTTCTATTTTTCTATTATTGCTCTCTGCTGATGTTGTGAAGTGTGATCCACTTAACATCAATGTCGACACCCTCCACATTAATATATATAACAAAACAGTCATTTAATATCAAACTGATATTTATTTAATAATTCAATTTTCTTTGTAGATAAGCATGTTGATTGGAAATAATATCATTCTTTCTTTGTTCGAATTAGAAAGTGAACGGAACGATATCTAATGGAAATAAGAATATCATAATAATCAACAGCATAAATAATATCACTATCATCAATAAAACAAACGCAAAACTGATAATAACACATTTTCGATTTTCTTTGTCTTTTTTCTTTTTGTTTTCGTAATAAAAATTCCTGATGATGAGCTCAGATAGAGCTTGAAAGCTTGAATCTCTCTTTTATTTCTGATCGAAATAAGACTCATGATTTTTACGGCAGTTCTCTCTTTATTGTCTCATATTTTACCTACTGCTCTCTCTTCTTCCTTTAAGAAAAAGATAGTTTAAAAAATAACATCAATATTTTTGATATTGGAAATTTATTTGAAATTATCAAACAAGATACTTCGCTACGATCTTTATCCGCGTTACTTCATTTATCATTAATGTATTTCGGTGTACCTTGGCGAAAAATTGATTTATTTCTAAAAGATATTGGTGGATTGAGTGCTCAAAGTTGCAACAAATGGAGTAGAATATTAATTGAAGAAGATTTAGAAGAGTTTTTGGAGGACAATAGAGGTGGTAAACATAGTGAAAGCTTCTTTGATATCTATCCTGAATTAGAATCTTTGGCCAAGTTATACGCTATAAAGGCATGCAAAAGAAAGGCAGCATCGTTTACTTGTACGGAACTTGCAGAATATTTAGATGATCAATATTATAAAGTAACTGGAGAGGTAAGATTTGCTTTCAAAAACAAGATAAAATGATGTTTTTTTAGAATTGCAAATGAATCTCTCTTAGATGTTATATCTCTTACTTCTTCAATTATCTAATTATGTTTTGTATTATATCGCATATAGGTGAAAAACACACAACAACTAATTCGATCAGAAAAAACTTGTCATCTTGATCTACATCGTTGGGGTTGCAAATTTGATAAGAATACTGCTAAGCCTTACTGGGAAGGTCATGAAAGACCAGATGTTGTTGAAGCTCGCACAAAATTCGTTCGAAATTTTCTAACGAATCAAGACAAATACTATCGAGTTGAAGAAGGAAAAGATCCACAATGGAACACACCAAAGAAAAATCCAACCGTTCTGATTTGTAAAGATTTATTTTTCTAATAGTTTAAAAAGATAAAAACATTTGTTTCTATAGTTCACGACGAATCATGCTTTAGGAGTGGGGAAACAGCAGCAAAACGTTGGTTCTATTCGGATGATACTACAACATTTTTCAACAAAGGCCGAGGAAGATCGTTGATGGTGTCAGATTTTTTAATTGCACATCCGGACAATCCTTTCTTTCAGCTTTCTCAAGATGAATGGAAGGCAGCTGTGAAGAAGTATCCTGAATTACTAGAAGATGATGGAATTCAATATATTGAACGATCAGCTTCTGGATCAATTCAAGTGGGTTTTGGAGGATATTTTGATAATGATGCCATCATCAATCAATTTACTCGTTTGTTCAAAATGTTACCATTTAAACAAGCTTATGCAAATCATAAGTTTCATGTTATTGTGGATAATGCTCGTACTCATAGTGCTAAACATTATTCGGTTGAAGATTTTGGGATGAAGCCAGGTACGCGTTGTAAAACTGATAAAATATTCTACAGAGATGAAGATGGTCAAAAACAATCTATCGACTGTTTTTTTACAACTGGTAGCAACAAAGGACAATCAAAAGGCCTACTTATTTTGGCAAAAGAACTTGGTATTAAAACTTCATCTAATATAAGATTAGAAGAACTAAAAAGACTTCTAAATTCACATGATGCATTCAAGAACGTAAGCTTTCTATTAATGATAATTATTCTTTAAACTATCGATATGTTGATCTACTACGTTTGTTTTTAGATTTCAAAATTAGAGATGGTTGCTAATGACTATGGTGTAGCAGTTACTTTCTCGCCGAAGTTCCATTGCGAGTTAAATCCTATAGAAGGATTATGGGCACACCAAAAACAATTCGTTCGACATCGAACAGACCAAACATTTCCCACTATGCTCAAATTAATTCAGAAATCAAGAACCAATTTCATTGAAAAGAATGTTTCTTTGAAATTAATCAGGAGATTTTGGCGTACATTAGCTGCTTACGACCGTGGTGAATCATATGAAGATGTTCTCAAGATGTATTTCAGTTCAATGTGTAAAGCTAACGTCGTTTCGCATCGTCAAATTACTAATTCCAACTTGAATGACTGATTCTATTGCTTAACATATTTATGTAATGATCTGTTTCTCTTTTTTAGTTAAAATATATTTTATTATCACTATTTCATAAATATGACAACATGATTTCTTCCAAATTAGTTGAATCTACTACTACTACTAATATGTTGCTAAACCTTAATTGAAAATATCACTCCAGAGTAAAGTCACAAATGTCTGCGAATATTTGAAAAGTAGTTTAATATATTTTCTAAATGACTATCTTAAAGATCTCTATTATTAGAAACATAAAATTTCCTCAGAAAAAAAAATAGTTGAAAAATTCTGTTAAAAATAAAAGAATACATGTATGATTGGAAACGTCGCAGAATACCCGTGAAATTTTGAGAAAGAAAGTGAGTTAAGGAAAGATCATACGTAGATTATATCTAGGGCATCTAGGGAGTCGAACGGTGAAAGAAAAAAGTGTCTACCTTAATTAGAAAATGAGTTGATGCATTTTCAATGAGACTCACTCGACTAGTCGGTATATGAGCAGAGATAAATTTTTTTTAATGATAAAAATATAGACTGAGCAATCAAAAATTAGTGTTCTAGAATCAGTTTTCAATGCTGAATCAGGAGAAAAAATCTCCAAAACTATAGCAAATTTTTTAGGAGCCCTATCGTCAAAATCCTAGTAGGAAACCTGGTTTTCTGAAACCCTCGGTTTTTGCTGTATTTTTCGATTTTCAGCGGGAAGAAAACTTTTTATCTAAATAAATCATACATATTCGGATTCAGCGCATCAAACTGCACCGGATTCCATAAAAAAATTCACAAAAAAAATTTTGCTTGAGTTTTGCATTAGACCAACCTTACTTGACCAAGAATCTTGAGTAATTTCGTATATGAGACATGTAAAAACGATGCGTTCTGTTTCGAAAAAAACACGCACTATTCTCTTATTTTTTTTTAAAAATTCTCAAATTTTGATTGCTTTTAATAAGCGAAATATTATTTTAGAAGAGAAAATCTCGATATAAATGGAACTCACATATAATCATCAAGTGACATTACGGAAGAAAATGTTATATTATATAGAAAGCTGGTCATTTTTTAGATTTTTATGTTATTACGAAGAGGTATTGATGACCTGCCTCAGTTTAAATTGTAACATAATTTATTATATTACACGCATGATTTNACAGAAAGTATTATTATTTTTATTTTCTTTATTGTGATTTTGTAGTGTTTTAGAAAAGTAAACTTTTTAGTGCAATACCGAGAATTATATTGAGTAACTAAATGGTGAGAATCAAAATGCACATTTTAAGATATTAACTTTAACTTTGACTTTTAAAGTAAAGTTGAAAAGTGATTTAACTTTAACTTTAAAGTTAAAGTTAAAGTGCTTTACTTTGCTTTAAAATTTTAAAGTTTAAGTTTTACTTTAAACTTTAAGCTTTAAAGTAAAGTTAAAGTCCCACCCCTAATTATGATAATAAAAATATAAAACTGAGAAAGGTAAATTTATTGTAGCTCAGAGGTTATGTGAGAGGAGCTCGCATGTGAGTTCATCTAGTTCAAAACATGAGTTAGACAAGCGAATGGCGAAGACATCATGTAATGAGTTCAAATAAGTTTGAGTGACTGTATAGATAGATCTTTTTAAGAAAAAGTTTTTGTTTATTCACTACCCAGTGAAAAATTTGCTGATTAAAATTGATTAAAATGTCTGAAATCCTATAGACTCAATCTCAATCCAAAATCCGATTATTCTGCATCAAAATCCGAATTGAAATCGATTAAAATCGGATTGATCAATCCATCCCAATTCTTCTAATCCATTTTATTGGATTTTCATCTGAATTTTCAATCCGATTACTCTGCACCAAAATCCGAATTGAAATCGATTAAAATCAGATTGATCAATCCATTCTAATTCTTCTAATCCATTGCCATCTGAATTTTCAATCTGATCGCCGTGCATCAAAATCCAAACCGAAATCGATTCAAATCGAGTTATTTAAATCATTCTGATGTTAATGATTGGTAAGTGACTACAACCAATACTTCACAGAACACATATCTCAATATTTTCCAATACACCGGGCTCACATTACACTTCCAATGAATATCACTGGAAAATAATTAGGAGATGATAATGAAATACTATCGTATGCTGCTTCAGCAGCATCAAAATCAGCCGATCGATAATGGCACCCCAGTAACATATAAACGGGTCAAAGTAAATGACTTTCTTGTTGATAAATGCTTTTGCTATTCATTTTGTCGAGTCAGATGGTCGGTGATTTGATATATGGAACAAAACTATAAAAAAAAAAGCTTAAAATAATTCGTATTCAAATCGCTCAGTATCCATTATAGTATTACAGAACTAGACCTGATATCAATCGAATTCTTGATGTGTGCCATAATTTGTCATACAACAATGTACATCCGTGTAATACCAATAAGACATAATAAAACCAGACGTCAACAGTCATAATCGCAGAAGTTGACAAGTTCAGTCTGCAATGGAAAAAAAAACTTCGCATCGAACCTTCCAATCCAACACATACTACGTTACCTTTCTGTTGGCTGTGTGTGAATCAAGTCAAATCTAGTACACTGATAGCCTGTGTGATCTTCTCGATCCAGGACATCATGAAAACTGGATCCACATAAGTATTATCTTCAACGGGGAAACAGTAATATTCTAAAACTGGGAAAACAAATTCGGAGTATCGTCGAATTATGAATGGAGTACCGCTCTTTCCGTCGTGATCATCTGTCTTTGGGCATGTAGTATGTAATTTAATAGTAACTTGAGTGATTGATATTCATCCTAAAATACAAACCTCAATAAAAGTAGAACACTGTACCTTGATCTGTACATTTATACGTACCTTTTTTTCAAAATTTTGAAAACTAATCCATTTTAATCGATTGACATTCATTCTATAGTGTGAAACTGTATGAAAAATACGGTTAGGTATATAGAGTGCTGTCTTTACACGTACCGTTTTCAAGTATTTTGAAATTTAATTGATTATAATCGATTAGAAGTACCTCGTTTCAATATAATCAATTTAGCAGTCCATTTTCAGTGAAAAGGATAATAAAAGCATGTTACTCATTACGTTCTGAGGTTGAATACGATATAAGTACTTGTCATGCATGCTACGGATTCTGATTGACTAAAGCTGTATTATCGACGACGAAAATAATGGGAAGAAAGATCTATTTGGGTAGCTGTTTTTTTGTGAATTCATATTTCTGAGAATGCACTTTTCGTGGAGACTTAATTGAATGATAATGCAGAATTTTAATAGAACTTCATAAAAAATAGCTTTATCTAAAGGTTCAGATTAACCTATCAGTATCGAAAAACAATCAAGAGTTTTCATTGTTACTCTTTCCAGATGATCGATAGTCGTTTAACCATATCAACATGAGAACAAAGATATACTGTAAGAACAAAGTAAATAGTAAGCTAATTGAACTCAATTTTCAATAAACATGAGTGAAAGAAACTCATGATGGATTTCATTCTTTGTTTACAAATCCTCAATGTGTTGGTAATTAGTTTTCATTGACTAAGAATTGATTTTATGAAGCAGAGTAGCAATTAGACAAATAGGAATGGCAATGTGATAAATCAATAACTCATTGAAGCAGAACAAATTAACATTGTGGAGACCATTTGCAACTAATAGTATACTACGATAAAAACCGAACTAAGCAGACAGGGAGATTCATGTAACCATAACAAAAAAGGAAACATGATGTCGCTCGAAGGCAGCGGTGATTTTGCATTGACGTGACCGATTCGTTGAATGATATTTAGACTTTGCCTCTCGACGCAATTTCTTAAACATAAACAATTTTAGAAAGTAATTCGTTCTTTAACAGTACTAGGTCCGAAAGAAAAACAAGAAGGTGAAACATGGAATTAAATCTAATTGGATCAAACGAAGTACATATTTAAAAAATTAGAAAGAGCTTACTATATTGCGTAAGACCTGTATATATCTCCTGTGCATTGACTTGAAGAGTCTATTGCCCATAAAAACTATGCGATTACGTTAGATTTCAATCAGATTTTCGTACAACAAAATCAAGTTGTAATCTGACATTTTGTGCTAAGCAATCTTAAATTGAAGACACCAATGCTCGTGCATGTCAGAAATACTCTCTCTTTAGGACCTGGATTCTGTTCTTGAACGAAAGGATTATGATCGATAAGTAGTTCTTCATTTCGCCTGCTTTTTTGCATATATTTTGATTCTCTCTTGGATCAATATTCCAATTGATTGTAGATATATTATCTTCTTTTATCTTACTCAGTTTTGGATCTAACCATGCCCTCACGTACACAACGAACACAAAAAAAATCTCAAGAAACATCCTCAAAATCTAAACAAACTTCGTCAAAATCTCGACAACACCCTTCGTCAAAATCTCAACAACTTCCATCGCCGAAAACTACCGAGGAAAATCATGTTTTTGCCATTGTACGGGATGAAGATAGTGATATGCTTTGTGTTCTACCACGCAATGAATTAGTTCCGATCAAAAAATCGTTACGGATTGCTATTGGTGATACTGTTTTATACGGTCCGCGAGCAGACAGCGTTCGAGGTGTTGTTATTTTAATTGGTGCGATCTTATTACGCGTCTGTTTAGGAAAATATTAGTTCTTTTTTTATTAGGTAGCGAAGAAGAATGTAATCAATCATTCGATATTATTCAACGGACAAAGAATTCTTCTACATACAATACCAATGTGAAATCTAATGTCCAATCTATGAATCATCCCTCATCAGATAAACAGATCGATTGTAATGAAATGGGAGATGACATTGCTGACGATATCGATGAGTTTGATTCAGAAGATCCCGGAGTAAAAAACAAAGAAGATGCATGTCTATCTGAAGAGGAAAATGATAAGGAGAATAGTTTCACGAACACTAATGTTTCTCCTTTTCCAATTCTCACAACAGCCGGTCGCGATGTTGCTTCAAATTTGAATATAGGTTTATAAACTTTTCGTGACATGTGTTCATAGTTCAATGAATGTTTTGTTTTCCTTTTATAGAGTCATCTATCACTTTCAAAAGGAAAACTCCTCCAGTCAACGAATCGTCTTCTGTCTCTCCAAAAAGTAAACGACAAAAATCTTTAGGTTTTGTTTCTATGAGAGAACATGTCAATTTGGTCGCGCAATTAGCACAAGTGAACGAAGAGAATATGTTGCTTCATTCGACATGGATGCGTAAGTGTTTGTGAAATTTTATTAGCCAAAGATTTCGACTATCACTCTTTTATGATTTCGTACGTCCTTCTTTCTAGCGCGTCCCGTCGACAAACAAACTATTGACTATTTCATTTATGTCGGTAAAACATTATCTAACTATGTGAACGAAGTTTCCGATGATGGTGATGGGAGTCTGGATAGAGGAGATATTTTGGATTACATCTGCACGACATTAGGTATGACAGAAGCCGAACTAAGAGCATGTGCTGGTAAAACCCTGCTTTCAACAGCGCGTCAAGTCATTGGAAAGAAGTATCCGGGTTTATCGACAACTTTTGCCGATGTAGCGAAGGAACATGTGCAGGCTGTGGCAGGTCAGTGGTTATCTGTGGCATGTAGAATCAATAAACTCTCTCTATTAGATTATGCCTGTTTAATGCATCCATTGGAGAAGAAAGCAAATGATATGCCGAAAATTAAGAAGGGCATGGGCAATGTTTTTGCTACGCGGAAACATTCTCAAAAGATGAAGATTGGTTTGGTATCAATGGACAATAGTGTAGCTAATTCAGATTCGGATGCATCAACATGATTATTGAACTTGAACAATGATTTTTTTTTTGCAATTGTCTTTGTGATATCATTTTATTCTCAGATTCGTTTCGTTAGATAAAAAAGTAGAATGAACCTTGATCATAAATTATGATAATGTTTCAGAGCACCTTTCGAAATATGTCATTGCGATCAAGTCGATGGACGCAGTGGCGCCAGAAGCGGAAGCTTAATACTGCTATACGATTAGGTTTTCATCAGTTATTTTTACTTTTATATTCTCAGCGTTTATTTTTTGGAGGCGTCAAGCTATCTCAGATGGAAATTGGTACGAGAGACACTGATCAGACACAAAATGTCAATGTGACTGAAACTCAAACCATCGATGCTCCGATAATGCTCCATGACGAGCATGATCTGTGAGATCCGTTGAAAATTCATTGTATTTCGTTAATCATACCCTTTTTTAACAGACGTTCGGAGTTTGTTGGAAATGAGCAAGACTTGTAAGAGACGGTATTTTTCTTTCAATGATTTTATGTTTCGTTTTAGACTAATTGAACCCATTCACAACAACATTACGAGCAACAATAATGATGTTGTCAAAACTTCAAAACCACAGATACCGCCTTGTAATCGCGATGAGATCTCCGGAACAGATATCGCTGCTAGTCTTGTCTTATTGAAGAGGAAACATCATCTATCAATTACTTGCATTAATGATATCATTCGTTTACTCGAGAAGCTTCATGTTTTTAACACACCGTCTAGTTGGTACAAAGTTAAACGTATGTTGAATAAATCACAACCAATATCGAAGAAATTTTCAATATGTCCCGTTTGTGACGAATCCATATCATATACAGCAAATTGTCCAAGTTGTCTAACAAACTATTCGAACAAGTCACAATCATTTAACATTTTCTCTATAACAAAACAGCTTCAAAACATTCTAATCAATAATCCAAATGTTGATCTGTTGTATCAGAATAGAACGTCGTCTATGAGAGATGTTTGTGATGGTGCTGCTTACCGTTCGATACGTAATCGTGACTCGAATTCGATTCTGACTTTGACGATGAATATTGATGGAGTCCAATTTTCCAAAGGTTCTCAATCAAGTCTTTGGCCGATTCTGTTAGTAATCAATGAGCTTCCACCCAAAATTCGATTCAACATTGAGAATGTCATACTCGCGGGTGTCTGGCCTGGTCCTTCAAAGCCGTCACGCAATCATATTAGATTATTATACCGGCCATTAGTAGATGAACTTCTCGAGCTTGAGAATGGTCATATGTTTAGTTTGTCTAATGGACAGATAGTTAAGACGTCGGTTTACCTGATCGCGGCTTGCTGTGACAAACCAGCACAATCGATCATCCAGTGTATTGCGGAGCCAATCGCTGCATTTGGATGTGGACGATGTGAAACAGAGGGTAGTACAATACTTTTATCTACTGATTGAAATGCTGACAATAGATTTGACTTTGCCTGTCATAAGAGTGAGAAAAGGAATGCAGCAACTATAAAAAGATACTCTAAAGTCGATTGTGAACCTGAAAATGTTTATTTCATAACCAAACATATGTCTGTGCGCAGCGCCGATAAAATCACACTGGAGCGCAACAATATATCTGCTACTTCTATTGCCTTTTCTCATGCATATACCGCGTCTCAACACATCCTCTCCTATTTAAAGTGAAGGTGAGCAGGGAAAAAATGTGAGAAGAATGCAAACGAAAACGAACAAGTATGACAGAAAAAAGAATATATCATGATCAATGACTAATATCAACGGTTCTATGTCAGCTTTTCATCCTTAAATTTTTCACTGATCATTTCGTTGCATTGAATTTATCGCAACTATAAGTCTATGCGATCATCTAAAATAAATGACCACACTCTGTTATATATTTTCAATAGGTTTCATGGTTTCAACAACACAGGGAGGACATGTCCGCAGCTTTTCGATCAACGATCAGGAACTGAGCAATATCGTTGTTCGTTCGAATGAACGCTATGATATTTTGATTGATATTTTTCAAGTACAGGAACAATTACAAAATCATTGGCCATATCATCGCCGATCCAAAGAACCACCTATCGACAAGTGGAATGAAAAGGGATTGATGGGAGTTTGTATACTTCGAGAATTAACATATTTCGACGTTGGACGATCTTTCCTGGCTGATAGCTTGCACAACGTATACATCGGGACTTTTGTAACAGAAAACTGCTTTTTTCTAAGACATTTTGCTCAACTCTGCTTTTAGAAAAGGATGGTTCACCTTTGGCTTAATAAAAGGTTTCGAAATGAAGATTGGAACATAAGTAAGGGCATAACAATATCAATAATATTGGGATCGGATAGTATTGGAATTGGTAATGGGGTTGTATTGGTATTGATTACAGGTGGATATTCACGATTGGTACGAAAAATCAATATCTTTATCGATATCAGTATGTTCACCTGAAAGGCCAATACTGCTACTACTGCCCCATATTCGATACCATGTAGATATTATTATATCTTTGAATATAGGTGGAAGGATAATTGAACTCGCCACATTGTTTCGTTGTGTTCGACTTCCGTCAACCACAACAAGAATACCTCGTTCGCTTATTGAGTATAGAAGATTTAAAGCCAACGAATTGCGCGTCTTACTCCTGTTCGGACACGTCATTTTCAAGAAATTCTTACAAGAACAGTACTACAAGCACCTTCTACAGCTAGTTGTCATCATGCACATGTCAGAGGGTAGAAAGATCGATAACTTGGATGAACAATTTATCAAACGCCTCTGTCACAGTTTTGTTTTATCGTTTTCGCAAATCTACACGGACCGACATTGTGTTCAAGTGGTTCATTCAATCATTCATATACCTGAAACAATTAATGACTTCGGTCCATTAACAAACTATACCACGTTCCAGTTTGAGAACGATCTTGGTACGAGCTTACGTTTTTCTCTGTTTCTGACATTTCGTCTGTTTGTACTGTGGACAGGTGTGCTGGTTAAATCAACGAAGGGTCCACGAAATCAAGCTGAAGAAATTATGCAAAATTTACATGTTCTTCAACATGCAAAACGTCATTGTATGGATCCGACCATGAGCTCAGATTTTGCTTCTTTTCTTTTCTCTACCTTCTTCCATTCAAAATTAGTAGATGATTCTAAAAGAACACGTTTACTGCTTAAGCACAAATGTAGCAAAGAAGACGCGTCCGTACGTCTGCTCTTCCCTTCGGCACAGCTCGATTTTTTCGACGTAATATACCTGGATGACTGTCGTCTCTCAACTCGTTCGTACTCACATGGCAAAACCTCTGATGACTCGAATATTCTTTTTCGTTTGAATGGAACGGAACAGTTTGGCCGAATTCGTGCAATATTCACATTGAATCGTAGTCAGCCCATGATTTTCGTTGCTCATTTCCTGAACAACTCACCCTTAGTGTGCCCACTTGATCAATCACAAAAAATTGAATTTCCTGGTATACAATTTTCTTCATCAGTCAGATGGTCTTACATTCTTATTGACATTGATGACTTTATCGAGAAAACTGTTTATTTTGAAAGTGCTGGTGCCGGTGTATCTTTCTGTCGTTTCCCAAATTTAACTCACAGCTCCTAGAATATAGCACGACTTCTTCCTATAAAAACATACGTCGTCAATCATTCCATATTTGTAAATCGTGCAAACAACTGAGAGAATTTGAAGAGATGGTCGAAAGCTCACGAACTATATTTTACGTAGAGTAAGGTTTATCAACAAGCATCTATCTGGTTTCAACTGATATCAAGACAAAAATTTCGAAAACATACATCTGAAACGATTGAACGGATTGCCAATCGATTGAGGATGAAAATCCGATTCCATTTAGAGTGAGAGATTTTAATTGATTGAAATCCAAAAAAAGGTTTTAATCGATTGAGATTTTAATTGATTGAACGGATTGCCAATCGATTGAGGATGAAAATCTTATTTCAATTTTCTAATCGATTAAAATCAACTAAAACCGATTATTTTATTTCTGAATAACACATTTTAATCAAATTCAATCTGATTATCCGTCAAAACTAAGATTTTTGTAGGAAAAATCGGATTTTCTATTTGATAATCAAAAATAATCCAGATTATTGGTATGATATTTTTCACTGGGTATAGTAACAATTGTAAAAAAATAAACAACTTGTTTTTTATTACAATATGTTATTTTACAAATTTTCTTTTGTTGAATAGACGAGATAAACGCCATAGTGATATCCCTAATTTTCTTGTAAAGTTGATCATGGATATAAATTCTTCATGTCTATTTTCTTTCTAAAGCTTCTTTAAACAACTCGGCACTAAAATTACACAATTAAATAAGGTTCATTTTATTCGAAGGATATAGATGAAATCATACATTGTTGATTTAAAGATTTCAGCTGGAACTTATTGTTGCTGTTTATCGATATGTTTCTTTTTTGGTATCTTCGGCAATTTTGAAATACTGTTGATATTTCGTTCAATGATTTTAATATTCACAGCCTCGACACCGCGTGGAGCTGGATAGAGGAAAAGGAAAGTATTATTTATGACATCATTGAAATTAAAGAACTTGCTTTTCATTATGTCAAATTTACACGTGTCCGAGACAAAGAATTTTCGTTGACGAGTTTCGTTGATTGTCGAAACTTCTCGAGCAAAAATGTCGTGAGATTCTACTCGATCTCTCCTAAATAACATCCGAAAGTAATTACAAAATATAACATCAGTTGATCCATACCGTTTTATGAAACCATAATGTTTTAACCGATTTATCGTAACAATCGTTCCTTTTATATCTTTCTCTACAGAGAGATCGCTTTAATTTTTTTAAAAATTCAAAACAACATATTACCAAGAATAATGGTTCGAATTGACCACGGCGAAATGGCTCGGATTCACCACGACGAACGGGTTCAGCTTGACCACGATCAACTGATTTCTTTGTACTATAACGACCTGGTTCAGTTGCGCGACCATGGACTGGTCCAGTTGCACGACCACGAACTGGTCCAGTTGCACGACCACGAATTGGTTTACGGGCCATTGCTTTTGTGCCTGCTTCTTCCATTAATTTTCGATGAGATATATAGTTTTTTATAGTCTGCAATGTTGATAGATGATATTCAAAGAAATTTTTCAATATATGATGCTTTGCTCGATTTTTGTGATTATTGGAAGATAATGAGAATTAAGAGAGTAAAATAGTAAATGTCAATCAAAAGTTCTAAATCGATTTATGCGGTTGATTCTGTTTTTGAGTGAACCAGAAAAAAGAATTTTCTTAATAAAAAAATATTCATAATTATAAGTTCAATTACATATGTAAAAAATAAAAAGAGTTATTTTATTTCTTACAAAACTAGAAGTGTGAATATATGCAAGCATTTTCGTACATGGGTAACGTTTACCGTTAGTTCATAAGACACTGATTAAAATCTTTGAAAAGAGATAGCCTAGAAAGTTTCAATAATTTCTGTTTTGATGGATTGCATCCCTCGATCAAATAAATGCTTGAATTGATAGCGATAGAAATGTATGTTGATATTTGTATGATACTCTTTTCATTGACTCATATGTTCAATTTATTATGTTCAAAATTTTCGATAAAAAACAATCAAACAAAACTGAAAACAAGATGTATCGCACTCAAAAAAAATAAGGAGTTTTACCGAACCTAAAAGGTTTCCTATACTTTGACTGAACGATTTTAAGCTCAGAAAAACGAAAAATGTTCCGTGCTTGAACTACCGAACTATTTTAAGTTCCGTAGTGTCGAGAAGGTTCGGTAATTGGTAGCAAAAACCATCCACAGGTTTTTAATGCGGTATGCGAAACCATTCGTAGTTCTGTAACATGTCTACAGAACCATCAGCGGTTTAGGAGTGTGATGAGACGTTTCGTC